>JAFEUB010001618.1:130000-167500 GCA_024529925.1 Ophthalmolycus amberensis | reverse complement strand
CATGTGCCCAGTCGGGGGTCTCATCCCATTCAGCTCAGCACATCCGATCCCATCAGGGCTGTCACGGATTACCAGCCGCACTGAAGCTCAAATCCCATCAGGAGGAGGCAAAGGCATCCGAGAGCCAACTCTACGAGGAGCAGCGCCGCAGCGGAGAGTCAGCGCGAGTTCACTGGAAGTCTGCGTCGGTGAACTAACGTTTGCTGAAATAACGATGAAGTGAATGACGAGGAACTAATGTTTCCCCAAGTGGCCGACCGGCAGGCTGTCTGCACCACACACTGGGCTGAAGCCAAAGGGATTATATTTTCATGGCACTGGCTGATGTCACACACACACACACACTGACCTGCATCTCCTTGTCTCCATACTTGGACGGGTGCTTGCTGCCCTGGCTCTTTCTGCGCAGTTTTTTCAGCTCCGCCTGGCACTTCTCCAAACTCTCCCCTTTGCCCTTGTGCTCCGTCTGGTACTTCTTCAGCGCAGCCTGAGGGCGGCAGCACAAAGTCAGCAGGGCAGCGCTCGCATGTGTGAGCGTCCACAGACCATGGCTTAGGATGACACGCATTTCATTTCAAACTGCCCTGACGAGTGGTCAGCTTCTGATTTATTGCGTTGCAGGTGGAGGACGGGGAACTGACTGAGGATTCGATTCATCGGTTATATTCTACTGCTCTGTTTCAGCGCGGGAGAAGGGTAAGAGCGCGTAGGAAATGCAAAGGAACAGCTGACATCGGGCGCCTGCACACCCTAATACCACGTTCTGTGCACGGTCACCCACTGGGCCTGGAGCCTATCCCAGCATGCACTGGGCGAGAGGCAGGACACACAGTGCATGTGTATGTACTATGTAAAGTATTCAACCACTTACTGACGTTTAACATGTGATTTGAAGTGGCTCTATAGCTAATGAGCATTTTAATGAATCTGAATTGTTGACTGTAACCGTCAGAATGACATGCTGGTACATCCCCCGTCTCAAATGATAAAATGTGTCTGGGACGGATTCCAAACTACTGATCTACATAAATTACTTCTTTTTTTTTTTGTAAAACTCCCAATTTTCACAGAATGAGTCATAATTCACAGGGCAGAGTGGGAAGTCATTTACGTAACTTGCTGCAGTGGTTTGGATGAAAGGCAGTGGGAAGTGAAGGAGAGAGTGCACGTTGTGAGAACACGGTTCACACCGTGACTTCACTCCCTGGAGAGGCCGAACTGATGTGGAGCAGTTACAACTGGTGCTGCGCTCGGGCACACGGCGGGTCAGGTACGACGTCACATAAGGAAGTATTGATGCTTAAAATACAGGCCATTCAATTCATAATTTAAGTTGGAAGTAAGAGTGGGATAAACAAATAATCAAATCATTTCCAGCTTCAGCAAAGTACGAGGAGAAACAGTTGTGAGAGAAATGGCTGTGGATCAACGATAGCGTTAGACATTTCATATTTTACAGATAACTGCAGAGCTGCTGTTGCTGAAAATGAGATTGATGCGACTGAACCAAACAATAAATGTGCTGGAAAACCAAAAACAGCCAAAAGAGGCTGAACGGCTCAATAGAACTCTGTCGGTCGTCACTCTTCACATGGGCTCATGAAACGGACGCGTGTGGGACTTTGTGTCTCTATAATTATAATATATAATATAAATACAGAAAGGAATCTTACATTCAGGTAGCGCGCATCCAACTCGACCTTCTTCTCCAGCTCTGTGAGCAGCTCGTTGTGGAAAGACTTCAGCTGAAAGACACACAGACACCTCAACACAATGCAACACACAGCAGACTAACTGGACCTGTGTGTGTGTGTGTGTGTGTGTGTGTGTGTGTGTGTGTGTGTGTGTGTGTGTACTGGCAACTATGGCTCCTTTAAAATGACATTCCCATACAACTAAACTGTATTATCAATTCATTTTCGAGGGAACTTATTTCCTCCTGGATTACGGTCTCAGTTTGAAGTTCTACGTTGTAAATTGCACAAATAAATGTAACAAAACTACTTGGCTGGTTTCAGTAAAACATCATCCCTACGCAGACTAGGATGAGTATCTGCGATACGTCAATAAACAAACGCTACCAGTAATTCAAATAGTAAATGACAATGCAGCTTCGTTATTTGGGAACTGTGTTATTAGGAGACAAAGCTGGTTCAGGTTCAGAGAGAACCGTTGAGCCAGTGGTGAAATATTGCAAAGAAAACTAAAAATGACAAAATACAAAAAATTGTATATATCCACATCAAAACACATTTCAGATGAAAGAAACAACAAAAGCAAAAGGCATCTCAGCAGTTGGTGCCCTCTCACCATCGTTGCCTCTCTTGTCGTGTTGGGAGACTTTATATTTTCTTAAACTACTCAGCAGGATGTTCACTGAAAGAGCAGGAACGTTATGTAGTTTAGACTGAAAGGAGCTCATTATTCGTTCAATACCTAGAAATGTAGACAGAACTGTGTCTGGCTCTGAACTGTGTTACAAAAGAACACGAGTCTTCTTTCTTAACGTCACTGTTTCATTCATTCTCCCTCTCTGGAGAAGAGATGAGCATCTCTCTCTGACAGATTTGTAAATTACACTTCGTAATCACTTCATTGGTTCATTGACATCCATTACCCAAAAGACACGCAATTTAAAAACAACCGTAATAGCAAACTTTGCATTCAGATTAAAGCTCCTCACTACTTCTCTCGGCTGACTGAACCTTCCCTGCTAATGTTTCCACAATTGGCCAATTCACTCTTTGGAAGATTCAAATAATCATCTTTTGGGTAACTGAACTGAAAATAAATGTCAGTCTGTAATGGCGGCAATTTACACATCAGAAGATCGGCAAACAAACCATGATTAAGTGAAGCTGCTGCCTTCAGTAAATAGAAGTACAGTAAGAGTCTGTGTCTATACGTGTATGTGAGATGGTCTTGCTGAGTATTAAATATTAAAATATATCTTGTAATGTGGAGATTCCAAAGTGAAAGGCCCCCAATCTGTTTGGCTTCCGACTCGCGGCTTAAGAAGTGCTGATTTTAGCAACACCATCACCACCATCACCACCACCATCACCACCACCTCCACCACCACCACCACCACATGCTCACCATCTCTTCAAGCTGGATCTGGATCTGTCTGTGCACTTCAGCCATCTGAAAGAGCACCTCCCCTGCGGAGAGAAGACAGAGAAAAGAAAGACGATCAACAGAAAAAGGGAGGGGAGGGTGAGAGAGAAGAGAGGGTGATATTAAATCTCTCCAACGTCTGTGAGTGCGACATGCAGAAAGAAAAGAGCATGCAGCCACACAGAACAGATGAGGGACAGGTGTCGCTGTCGAGGGAGGAGGAGACGATGGACAAGATGAAACATCCGTCATGATACCGACGAAGCGGACGGAACTTATTAGCATTACAGAAATATGCAGCACAGACAGAATTATGAAAAATTAAAGAAGCAATCGAGCAAATCGACTGAATATTTTTAAACTTAAACCATGTTACCAAGAGCTTACAACACTACCGCTGATGATAATGAAAGAAAGTCCTTATAACTCAAGGATTTCATCGTTGCATTAAGACATATTTGTACGACAACATAACAGGGAAAATAAACACCAAAAAGTAGAACCCAGAAAGACATTAAAAGCTAAATAAGTAAAAGCAAAAACAGAAAAGTAAAGGATGATTCATGCAGCCAGGGAGGTGCGTGTTGTTATAAGATACCTACATGCTGCCTCCTCTGAATATGCAATGCGTTGTAAAAAAAAAGGAACAAAAAGATCTAGTTTGAGCAAAGAACAGAAGGATAGAGACCTGGAGAGACAGTGACAGATCAAAGTACCCCAAGAACAACGAGACGCACGCCAGACCCACCATCTGCATACTGTATGTATATATATATATACATATATACACACACACACATACTGTATATATATATATATATACTGTAACGATCTACATTCTGGATCCTTTGAGTTTCATGATGACATTTGAAAGTAAAAAACATCCGATAGTTCAAGAAGATAATTAGTTATTTTTTCTCATCTTTTGTTTCTAAAAACAAACGTTTACAAAGAGAACTGAAATATGCACCCAGCAGAGAGAGATATGTGTAAAGTCGCTTAAATGTTGTACACCAGACGGCAACGGAGTTTGTTTTTACAATGTAAACCTTTTTAAACTTGCATGCATATGACTCGGACACAATGTTTTTCCCGGATATCGATATCGGGCAGATACTGACTCGGAGGGATCGGGGACTCTTGCCAAAGAGGACGATCTATTCAATTACATGTGTTGCTGCATTAAAACGGTTTTAATATATATATATATATATTCATACAATTATATATATATATATATATATATATATATATATATTCATACAATTATATATATATATATATATATATATATATATATATATATTCATACAATTATATATATATATATATATATATATATATATATATATATATATATAATTGTATGAATATATATATATATATATATATATATATATATATATATATATATATATATAAAATTGTATGAATATATATATATATATATATTCATACAATTATATATATATATATATATATATATATATTCATACAATTATATATATATATATATATATATATATTATAATTATGAAGATTTCTTTTGACCAAGTTTAATAATAAATATAAATGAATCTATGTATCTATTTGTTACATTTTGTTATATAAGGTTAAGAAAGCAAAGGCAAGCCTTCGTCATGTGAAGTGAAGCGTCATCTGCATAGAAAGCATTTTATTCACACAAACAACCTGCTGGATGTGTGTTTTCTTATTAACCAAAGCTACATTGATTGGTCAAGAAACCCAGTCTGTCTGTGAGCTGTGTTTCATTACAGGCAGATTCCCCTGAGTCACTGCAGGGGGGGGGGGGGGGGGGGGGGGGGGGGGGGGGGGCTAGGGGGGGAATTTGATGCATACAAACTTGTAGATTTTTCCCAATGTAGCCGACATGAAATCTATTTTGGTTCAGTGCATTTCTGCTGTCAGTCAGCCTGGTGAAGGCAGGTTTACCAAACATTGGTCAACGTATCAGCATTAATAATCTCCCTCAAAAATCCAGTATCAATGGAGCTGTAACACTGAGGAAAGGTATCTTGCTTTGAACAATAACTTTACCAACAAAGATGACAGTAACAGGAAATATATACTAATATTATAACTGTTAAGTATTACAAAATATAATACACAAATTTAACTAAATATTTCCAACATTTGATTCAATACAATAAGGGTTGATGATACATAAAAACACATCTTATAAAACATACTATATATGTACTGTAATTTCTGACTGCATATGTAACATCAGGACATACTATTGCTCTATACATCAACCTGGCTCCAGTACATCTAGAATAAATATATGAATTGGCTAATATGCCTTGGTGCAGTCGTGGAAATGCCCAGGGTTAAATATTACAGAGCTGCAGCTCCACGATGCACTGAGAGCCAATCAATCCTAAATAAGCCCACTAATATGCATTAACAGCACTCATCTGCCTCCTGTAACGCATGCTGACAGCACATAATGTATGTCGCGGCAGCGCTGAGGTGTGTGTGTGGGTGTTGGTGGACACTGGACAGTGGACAGTGGACAGCTATGGGGGACACACAGAGAGAGAGAGTGGGCTGTGTGGACGGGATTAGTGGGCTTAATGGAAGTGATGCGGTCATGCAGACGGGACTCAGAGGAAGTCGAAGGGATTTAGGAAAGGTCGGAGCAGGAGGTGGGAAGGAAATAAATGTATATTCACTTAAATGCTGGACTTAAGTTTGAGGTGCTGGTACTTAACTTGACTATTTTCACAGATGGAAATTATTACTTTTTCCCCTGCTGATGGCTGAAATCTGACATTTACATTAAACACTCATCTACATTTAAGATGCTTCTTTTTGTTTTTCCCTTTCTTTTCTTTAGTCTGCCTTTTCCTTCTCTCATTTTATGAGAGCGATATATATATATATATATATATATATATATATATATATATATATATATATATATATATATATATATATATATATATATATATATAGGGGTAAAGTGGGCAGGAAAAGCTTTTTGACCTGCACAACACAAAACTAAAAGCACAAGGCAGTTTATCACAATGCTCTCATCTCCAAAACACCATGGCACTTTACAGCCCCCCTCCATCCATCTGCTTATGAAAAGGCAGTGGCAGCCACAGCACAACAACACTGTCCAAGTGTTTGACTGCTGCAGGACAGGCTACGAAGACCAGTGAGGCAGATAAATCCACTGGCTCCTACTTCCAATTTTTCTTTGATTCTTGGAGGGCACCCAACGCACACTCCATCTCATCCATTAATAAACAGCCACCGGCGAGCTACCACCCACACACACACACACACACACACACACACACACACACACACACACACACACACACACACACACACACACACACACACACACACACACACACACACACACACACACACACACACACACACACACACACACACACACACACACACACACACACACACAGCCAGCCAGAGGGATATAAGAAAACTGCTCTTTACAGAAGCACATTCAAGAGAGGGTGGATATTAGTTTACAGAACGCTGCATGGGTTGTTTCATTTAACTTCCTTTTATGTTTAGTTATGACAATTAAATTTTCATTTTAATCCTTTTTAAAAAAAATATCTCTGAATATTTGTAATTTTCCACTAAATATCAGCAGACAATGCGCAAAACAAATGAACCTTTGCATTTCTGAAGGCTGTACAAAGTCTAAATATAACACCTGATACAATTTCTAATGACAAGATAAGAAGACGCAGTCAAACAAAGTAAGATAAACAATGTCCACCGCAGTATGGGATTTATAGAGTCCCGATACTGATACTTGTATCAGAAATGCTGTTATGGCCTAAAATGCTAGATCGGGTATCAGCAAGTCCACGGGTCTATGACCGATCAGACATCACGTCATATAGTTATTAATCAGCTCATTTATGCTACACAGGAACAACAACACTGAGCATGTGCAACTCTTGACAGAAATGAGAAAGAAGCGAGACGGCTGAATACATGAACACGACACAAACACACTTTGGGGACACGGACACCGGTCGCCTGGTTGAAAGTCCTGTTTGTTTGGCCCACGTAGTCTTTCTATTATCTCACTATGTCTGACCATTGCGATGCGTTTAAGTTGAGTATTCCCAACGAGAAAAGGATCCTATCAGTGACTTTCCATGACAACACACCTTGTAATGCGCTGTATGAGGTCGTGGTCATTTAAGGTATCTCTGTGAGAAAGTTGGATCAGCAAGTTGCTGGATGTTTACAACGGACATTTTGTTCCCAAAGAAGTTCAGCTTCCATTTCATTGAAACCTGCACGAGTGTCTAACTGCTCGTGGTGCTCTGCCCGTCAGACCTGCTGTGTTCCCAGATGTTCAGCAGTACACTGTTAGAAATGACGGTCAAGCCGAATTATCCTCTAAAATCAAAACCTCGATGAGAGAAACTGCAGTAAGCAGCCAACAGGTGTCTTTGTACAGGTCTGTATGTCCTGAGCAAATGACGTCGCCTTTATCTGGAAAATCCCCAAATTCCTGGATGTTCTTGTTTCGTTGTGCCCATATAATCCCAGAAACCCTCTCCACCTTGCATTGTGAAAGATTGGACTTCTACCGGCCACAACTAAGCAGCTTACTGATAATCAGAGATCACAACATCTGAGGCTTAGAGGAGAGTAAAGCACATTGTTGTCCGCACCCGGATCAATTAAAGACTCCATATATGATGCTTTTGCCCTCGAAAGACTCTCCCAAACACACAGCGAAGCATTCCTTCACCTGCAAGCTTGACAACATCTTTCTCTTCTCCTCTTAGTGTCTCAGCCAGAACCCCAACGAATGTCAGAATATGAAACTAAAGGAGGGATTTTTAATTGAGAGCGTGACCATTTCATCACTTCAACGAAATGCTCAACCCAATTAACCAAAGGAAAAAGGCTCGTCATTGTTGTGTCTAATACTCACATCGTTAAGTCTGTGATTCAGAGGTTTACAGCACACGTGGGGAGAAAGTAACACCTTCCAAAACACGGCTCACAGAATTACAGTTGAGAATTATGGATTGTGCGTATCATCAACCTCAGTAAACCAACGGGGAGGAAAGTTCATTCTGGGAAAAAAAACCTGGACTTTTAGAAACCCCATGTGGCTTTCCATACTACTCCTCGGCTCAACAGAGACCGAGAGAGAGAGAGAGAGAGCGAGAGAGAGACCGAGAGCGAGAGCGAGAGCGAGAGAGAGAGAGAGAGAGGGAGAGGGAGAGAGACCGAGAGGGAGAGAGAGAGAGAGAGAGAGAGAGAGAGAGAGACCGAGAGAGCGAGAGAGACCGAGAGAGCGAGAGAGACCGAGAGAGAGAGACCGAGAGGGAGAGAGACCGAGAGGGAGAGAGAGACACAGAGAGAGAGAGAGAGACCGAGAGGGAGAGAGACCGAGAGGGAGAGAGACAGAGAGAGAGAGAGGGAGACAGAGACACAGAGACAGACAGAGACAGAGAGAGAGACAGAGAGGGAGAGAGACAGAGGGAGAGAGAGGGAGACAGAGACACAGAGACAGAGACACAGAGACAGAGAGAGAGAGAGAGAGAGAGAGAGAGAGAGAGAGACCGAGAGGGAGAGAGAGAGAGAGACCGAGAGAGCGAGAGAGCGAGAGAGAGAGAGACAGAGAGAGCGAGAGAGAGAGAGACCGAGAGGGAGAGAGAGAGACCGAGAGAGAGCGAGAGACCGAGAGAGCGAGAGAGACCGAGAGGGAGAGAGAGAGAGAGAGAGAGAGAGACCGAGAGGGAGAGAGAGAGAGAGACCGAGAGAGCGAGAGAGCGAGAGAGAGAGAGACAGAGAGAGCGAGAGAGAGAGAGACCGAGAGGGAGAGAGAGAGACCGAGAGAGAGAGAGAGACCGAGAGAGCGAGAGAGACCGAGAGGGAGAGAGAGAGAGAGAGAGAGAGAGACCGAGAGGGAGAGAGACCGAGAGGGAGAGAGAGAGAGAGAGAGAGAGAGAGAGAGACCGAGAGAGCGAGAGAGACCGAGAGAGCGAGAGAGACCGAGAGGGAGAGAGAGAGAGAGAGAGACCGAGAGGGAGAGAGACAGAGAGAGAGAGAGGGAGACAGAGACACAGAGACAGAGACAGACAGAGACAGAGAGAGAGACAGAGAGGGAGAGAGACAGAGGGAGAGAGAGGGAGACAGAGACAGAGAGATAGAGAGAGACACAGTGAATGGCCACATGGAGGAAGGTGTTTTCTGTGGCGCTCGTCTCTGCAGGGTCGGTATTATAGGAGCCTGAAAGCGAACACCAGCAGCTGTAATCCCCGGGAAGCTGCAGTGGTGGAGTACAAGGTGCTGGAGGGAGATTCGTCCTCCTGAAAGCCGCATGATTGACGCCGTTATTGTTGTGCTCTTCTGGGTCTTTCATTGCTCTAAACACCGGCTGTGCCCGTGTGCACGCAAAACACACATTTCCTACTACAGCGAACACAATTCCTCATTAGTATTTACATTTTAAGCAGCTACTTGACTACAGAGAGACTTGACAATGACAAGTTTTGTTGCAAAAGCAATTTATCAACATTTTGTATATCTGCAGTGCCCGTTGGCATGACAGAATATAATCCTGCACTGCAACATAGAGGCTCAAGTGTTTAAGCTAACCACGCTGTCACCATGTTCCTATTATACATAACAGCACAAATCCTTACAATCTGGTGACACAAGCGTCAGCATGTCGTGTGATAACTGGGCTCTATTTGATGTCTTTACTTCAAAAGTGTATTAAAAAGACAAATTTAAACCGGCTGCAGAGGATCGATCGGGATGACCAGCGATACATAATCATTACAGGGCTGCTGATGGGGAGCAAAATGAAGACCGATTATCTGAGACAGCCGACGCAAGCTGGAAGCGAGGGATTGGATGGACGGAGGACAGGAGGGGGAAGGGAGATAAAAATCTGATTTTGTTTGTTTTGACAAACAAACACAGATCTCAGCTGGCCAATAGGACTGCTGGCACCCAGCTCAGCTAATTGGGTCCCTCAGTGGGAAAAGTAAAGATTTTCTTTTTGACTGTTTTTATGAAGCGATCCATCACCTGGTCCATTCCTGCCGCTGCGTGCCCATGTGGAGTTCTCACATTGAGTGACTGTCTTCATCAGGCTGTCAGTAGGATTTCAGGCTCACAAGTGGTCCTATCTTCAGCTTATAAACTGTGAATTCCCCAAAAACAAGGAACAAAACAGGCATTAAAAACCTCAAGAACTGTTACACAATCCGTCTTTTGTCACTTGATTTTGTCTTACAAACATGGCTACAACAGTGTGTGTGTGTGTGTGTGTGTGTGTGTGTGTGTGTGTGTGTGAGCTGCATGTTTGGCAGCCAGTTTGATTCTGCAGTGCCTCAGATCAGAGCCTGTACTTCACATTATTATCAGCATCATTAAGTCACCATTTGGCTGCATCCCAATATCAAGTACAATGCGACACCTCAAGGACATTTTATGGTCTACCACCTTATTAAAGACACATCATTCCCCTTTTGCATTCATTTACTCGATCAAACGCGACACAATCCCTCACTGATCCCTTTTTTTGTTTACTTCACGGTCAGCGATATGTTTGACAGCTTGTTTGAACGTCCGGATGAATGTGACACTCAAGACAGGCGGGTGAAACGGAGGCAGAAGCAAAGCAGCAGACAGGTGGTGTGGTGGTGGTGGTGAATGGCGGGTGGGGGTGATCAAAGTGCTGTTACGCGGGCCTGTGTGCGCTGTTGGCAGCGAGGGTTAGATTTGCCCAGAGACTGTCTGAAGGCTGCTAATGAGCCGGGAACACGTCGCTCTCAGCCTCGCCTTCCTCTCTCTTCACTGCGTGGCTCTCGTTTCTCTGCGTCCTCCTCCACCTCCTGAGGTGACCTCGTAAGCGGCAGAAACAGTAAGGCAGAGCTGAGTTGGTACAGTGGAGCTGTTCTGATGGCGCGCATACAGACGAAGGTCTGACATTGGTCACTTTGGGTTTTGGTAATAAGAGAGCGAGTTAAGCCCCAGATGGAAATCAAAATACAAAACTGAGTCGGGTTACAAAAAGGCAAAAACTTATGTTCACAGCGAGTCAGTGCCAAAATCGTAGAAGTAATGTAAGCACACGTCTGTGCTCTAGACTTTAATTGACCCTTTGCTAAGCCCCGCCTCTCGCTGCTACTCCACGCTGTCATATCTACGTTACCATGGAGCCCACACTGTCACTCACTCCACTCCCTGAAGAACAATTGTTGTATTTTCAGAAAAACAAAACAACGTATTTCAGAGAGAAGCAGACAGAATTTTAGACAAGTCTAGAACATGTGTTTGAAGGATGATTCAGGTTGAAGAGATAAAGATAGAAGCTAAAGCGTGACAGTGAACCACCACGTCTCCTGGAGATCCAGACAGAAGACTATGAATGAAGGAGCACTGTTCCTCTTTATTCACTGTTACAATCATAAAAACAAAAGCATGTGAATACACTCACTATAGCTAGCATAGCATAGACATGCTAACACTAGTTAATTATGGGCTCATGTACTCTGCTAATGTTAGCGCCACTGATGTTTCAGAAGCGTAATGTTTTCGTCCCCTCTAGAACTTCGGGCCCTTGCTGTTGGCCCAACTGCCCCTTTAACTCACTCCAATGCCCCAGTAGCCCCTCTGGCTGGCCGAAGTAGCCCTGTTGGTGGTCCAACTGGCCGATACTCTTTTCTTCAGACAAAAACAAACACTAAAAAGGAAAAAGATGCCCCGTCTCATTTTTGCCTGTGCCCTCATAGTTTGTGTCCACGTCTGTGCAGAAAGAATGAACACTAACAAAACTGATTTGAGGTTTTCCATCCTTCCCGTCTTGAGATGAAACCTGGACATGCAGATGAAATGGCTCAATCATCTTGCACTAGGACACTAACGTCACCAGTCCCTCAGTGTCATGAATGAATGAAGTCTAAACTCCCTAACATCCCTCAGGTCGGACTTTGTTCCACAATCAGTGTTTTCTTAATGTTGGACACAAGCAGGAAGCGTCCCCTGTAGGCTAATGTGCGTGGGAGAGGGAGAACTATTACATTGTGAGATGATGAGATGACAAGGCGGGGGTAAACTAGAAAAGAAAGAAAGTCACTCTGAAAGAGTGCTCTCGCTGCAGTTTCCCTCTACGCAGAGTGAACGCGGGCTGAATTCAGATGGGGGATGAAGCTCGAGGGAAATTCTGCCTGTGCTGGCTCAGAAAAAACGAGGGTCACGGAGCAACGTGAGACTTCAAATGAGCCACAGCTGGAGAGAAAAACAACGGCGAATACTGTGGACGAATATCCCTCAGTGATGCTCGGCAATATACCAGTCTGTCGTCTCAGAGAGCCGCTGAGGATGTGGCTTCTCTGTTGTTTAAGAGTCGTTATTATTGCTTTCCTCTTGTTTCCTTCACCTCTGCTTCCAGGAGCTCACACTTCTACTGCCGCCACCCAGCTGTGGAGCACGAGCGGACGAAGTATAATTATTTGAAAAACAAATGAGAAAATGATGCAGTGAAATCCGCTGACGACTACTGAACCGCAGAAAGGAAATTGTCTTTTTGACCCACAAGAATCAAAGTCTCCCCTGCTGATGTCTAATCGGGTCTCTGATGTCACTGCTTGTATCGGAGCCTTGTTCCCGCCTGCTATCCTTCACATGTCTGATGAAGTGGAGGAATGTGCCTCGGAGGCCTCTTCTAAAGCGTGTTCATGAATTAATTAACCAAAGGGCTAATTGTTTCCTGGACCTGAAATGTGGCCGTGTGAATGAACCTTAAATTGATTTAATGTGATGGCCGTTCTGCTGAAGCGTCTTCAGCCCTGGGCAATGGGAACAGATGAGAGAATAATGAGAATTAGATGTGTAGAGGGATGGAAGAAAAATGTAATAAGAGACAAAGATGGAGCATAAATATGATATATCATATTACTTTACTCGTGGCCATGCTGAGTAAGACATATCCAGCAGGTTCGTAGCGGGAGTTGTGGTGAAAAGTGATCTAATAATTTTTGGCTTTTAATAAATAAAACCTCGAGTATTATCAGTATTTATTTAGATTATTTATAAGATTTCACTTTTTATTTCATGAAGATACAGAGGACTGTGTCTCCACACACACCTTCATGTGGCTGAAAGCTGCAGATTGATTGGTGGATGGATTTCATGATATTATCGGTTGAAATTGGTCGATACTAGTTTAGGAAAGCACATGTCATATTTTGTTTTACATAAATAAACAATGATATAATTTCATATAACAATATGACGACGTTGCCATGTTTTGAATACATTGTTATTAAATAGGTGCACAAAATAAAGGCTGCTTTATTCTGTTCTAGGAATCCAATCTATTATAAGATTATTGCTGACATTTTATAGCTTTAGATAAGAGGCTTTCCTGGTCGAGGAAATGTTTAATCAGTTTTCAAAAATGCTCCCCATCTTTTCTCTCAGGTGAATATGATCTCTCCACTGTGACGTACTGCACCGCCTGATTGTGACACTGTCCAGACTCCTTTCCTTCTCAACAGGTCGGGATGGAAAGCAACAGCCGAGGATGTGACAGGTGGCGATATACTGTATGTCCATGTGTTAACTGTATCCATTACATCCACCTTACAGTTATATAAATCAAAGCCAAAATGGATGTTTTTCTTCAGGTTTGTGTGCCAGAGCGCAGATCTGAGCGAGTACCACCTCTGCTCAGATCTGCATCTGAATGGCGGATCCCAAATATGGTCAGAGAGGGGAACCGGAACTGCAGGAGCTTCCTTACAACCATGTCCATATTTAGTATACGGAAGAAAGATGATGGCATTTTCATCCACACTGACGTCACCGACGAGCCATTTTTGGGCTGCGGATCAAGCGTCGAACTCCGTCTCTCCTCCTCTTTCTTCGAAGCCGCTCCGGTCGAGGCGTTTCGTTTCATCTATTTTTAGAAACGTGTGCAGAGTCGGCGTGTTCTCCCAGGGCTGCCTGCTCTCCCACATCAATGATGGGGGCGTTTCGCAGACACACACAGAGAACACAGTAGTGAAAGAGGAGGATGAGTGGGCTGACACTCCACACTGCAGTCGTGGAGTAGCTCGTCTCGCCACAAAGGGAGTCATGCAGCAGAGCAGTCATTCAAACGCTGACAGCGTGGTGGAAATTAAGAACAACTGGGTGAAACACAAGCGAGGCATCTTTCAGCCGAGCTGTCAGGGCCGTGTATCCTCAGCCGTGCTAAGTGATAAACAACAACACTGCATAAACAACAGTCCCCATGAGGACTTTATTTTGGGCTGCGAAAGTGAATAATAATCATGTAATCTTTTCTTTTTGTTTTTGTCCTAATTACACAGTTTGAGCACCGCCTGCTCTGGCATGTAAGGGTGTGCACTTGTGTGCTCGTACAATATACTGTGTGTGTGTGTGTGTGTGTGTGTGTGTGTGTGTGTGTGTGTGTGTGTGTGTAGGCAGCTGAAAATGAAATCTACCATTAAACTGTTCCTCTGCTGCTGTTTCTAAAGTGACACAGAATTAATTACCACAGTGTTCCAGTAAAAGTTGCACACCACAATCACACAAGAAGTTTCTTTAGATTCCAGCAGCGAACATGTGATAACGTCTCCTCAGGTGACTGTGGTACTGATAGCACGGAGCTAAAACATGCGGGTGGGTTTCAGGAAACGGGCACGAAGTGGAATTGAAGCATTCAGATTGTTCTGATTCGATGTCTGAGAATGACTTTACTTTATTGCCTTGTCTTTACAATATAAGCGAAGTGCGGCTTTTTTAATGTCTCCAGTCGGGTCTTTATGCCCCAGAGTCAATCAAAGCTAGTACCGCAAACTCGGCAAGATGTGGAATATAAAAGAATAAGAATCTGAACCAATACAGTACAAACAAAGCCAAACCCTAAACCGTGTAGATCCTCGGTAGGGCTGCAATTAACATTCAACAAAATCAGTTCATCACTTTCGCTGTTTGGTCTATAAATAGTATTAATATATAAATATAAAATGGTGACAAATGTCAAACAGTTAATCCCAAATGTCTTGTTGTGTCCACAACTCAAAGATATTCAGTGCACTGTCACATAGGAGGAAAAAAACAGATCATATTTACATTTAACAAGCTGGAATCAGATCATTTTAAAACTCAAAACGATTAATCATTGATCAAAATAGAGTTGGCGATTAATGGAATAGTTGAAAACGAATCGATTAAACTTTGCAGCTCTAACCGTCAGACTCATTATTAAACCTGAATGCTACAGCAGGTATTAAACATTGTTATTCATGACATAATTCTACTGTAATCTTTTAACATCGTTAACGTGTTTCTTCTGACTAGTTTTTAAACTTTCCTTCACTTAATGATGTCATCCTATAAGTCTGGATAGCATCAGTGATGCTAATGAAGTAAGTTCATTTATCACACGGTGCGGTACTTCTCCACCCTGCAGCTCACGATGTTCTTCACGTTCTCCATCATGCTCAATTTCTCAAACCCAACTCTCCCTGTCCTCCTTATTTCGCCCCGTCACATGCAGTCCCACGTCCTCTGTTCATGTGCTAATGCCATTAGCTGCTGTTCATCTTAACGCTCTGATTCATTACATTACTGCAGCGAGTGAATTCTGGCAGAAAGACTCAGAGCGATCAAGTAGTTTCAAGTCCGGCCCTGTTAATTCGGCACCGTCGCGCCCGGACATTTTCCCCTCAACAAAACCCAATTAAATGTACAATTACAAGTCGGCCAATTTTACAAATCTGCTTTTGGTTCCCATCAATTATGAAGTGTAAGGTAAAGCCCTGGTGAGTGATTATCTCTCTCACACACACACACACACACACACACACAGTTATCTGCTAATTAATAAACCAGCAGGCTTGCATGTATTTTCTGTTTGCCACATTGGCGCTCAATGTTTCCTCCGACGTCTTCTGGAGCAAAATAGGCAGAGAAATCCTGACTTTTAGTAAACCACCACCTCTCATTACTTCACAGTATACGGGGACAGATTCGGACTCATTAGGACTCATCAGCCCTCTCCACCAACCATCACTACACAGGTTTGTTTGTCTGATCACAGACGTTGCTGTCTGTACTCAGCGAGAGCACAATTATTTAAATCAATAAAATATATACATTGTGTGTGAAATGATTGATTTCTTTAGTAAGTGGCCGTGTAGTAAGCGTGATAATAAAGCGTTATAAACTATGCTAAAAAGACACGTTCATGTGCATCAGTAGAGACGGGGAAAAATGGCGTCCCTGCAACAAATGGCTTCAGAAGTCAGCTCAAGAGTTAAGATTAGGATGTGTCGGAGCTCTCTACTGTCACATGACCCTCCCAATAAACAAATATTCCATCTGCTGGAAGCATCGTCATCCATGGATTCGTTTTGCAGAGCTTTTATGTGCATGACTTATTATGTAACCTGAAGTTACAAGGTTATACTCTCTTTGTATTTTGCCAGGTAATCAGCATCTTCTACGGTAATTCACTGGAGACGCGAGGCTCAACACAAGCAATGAAATATGCTCAAGCATCCACAACACAATAAGCATGGTGAGAGCGATTGCCCATTCATTCTGGACAAAGCAAAGCTGCTCTGAGTGATTAGTGGAGACCGCATCAATCCATCCTGCTCAGCTAGTCTGTCGTTTCACTGGAGGTTCTGCCGAGTCATGGTTAAGCTGCCAGAAAAGGAAAGGAACACAAAACGGGCAACTGCAACATGCATGCAGACAAAAGACGTCAAGAGCACATGTCGTGTGAGACAGAAAGCATGAAATGCACAACAGCAAAGCAACCAAGCTGATGGGAAACGGGGATGTACAGATGTATGATGGGATATTCTATTGAGACGTTTGCACACCAAGTCAACATTTTTAGTTCGTCTTTTTAAAATGAAGTCATTGTGACGCAGAGAAACACTTGTATACAGTGTGTTGACGGTCGCAGGACAATTTATGACGGACGTGTTAGTTGTAAACATCTGCACAAAGAACACACAGTTGTATTTACTTTCTAACTTCTCACATTTTCAGACTAAAATAACGGTGTTGCGATTACTTTACTCGAGTGGTTTTTAATAATTAAACATTTAAGAGGACTCATGGGTTGTACGCTCATTAAAGCTGCAGGATTCAAGCAGGAAGCGGACATCCGTGATCCCTGTACGAATTATGGAGTTGAAGCTGGCTAGAGGGATAGTAATGAGCTTTTCACTATTCACAATTAGAGTGGGCACACAAGCTCAGATGAGCATTTGTCAAAGAGACACGGGGAGGAAAAATGAATTGATGAGGCTCGAGAAAAAGTGCACGGGAGAATCCAAAAAGGTCTCCCCATGAATAATGAATGCTGCTTTTATATCCTCCTCACGTGCCTCAGATATCCCTGTTTTGCCATCCTCTCAGCATCCCTCCCTCTGCTGCGCCGTTTCAGTCCACGCCTGCTATCTTAAGTCCCATCAGGGTGAAAGAACAAAGAGGATGCAGCGATCCAGGGCTCACGCAGACCCGTCACACTCCTCGCCATGTGAGGGGTCAACAACTATGACACAACTTTGCACAGAGCGAGACAATGATATGCTTACTGCAGACAGATGTTCCTACCCGTGTATCTGCTAGAAATGGGCCTTTAATTCTCTCCTATGCAAACTATCACTACAGATAAGTCTATAACGAGCAGAACCAGGGCTGATCCAACCGAAACCGGACAACACGCTGCATGAGAGCTGAGCGAGCCGTTCCTCACATCATGGTCATCCACCAGCACTGTAAATATATTGACGGCTTATGATGAACGGACAGAAATCCTCGACATGTGTGCTACGTTTTTGAATTTATTGTTTGCTCACAGCGGTGCAACATAAAAACAAAGCAGAGCCGTATATATTTCCTGAATGTGTGGGGAAACAAGAGATTAAACAAATGGGCATGCTGTGACAAACATGCAGAATTAATTCTTCTCAAATTAGAACGTTTTGGATTATATGAATTGTGAGTAATAACGCATCAAATAAGCTGTAAATTGCAGTAAAGGGCTAATGCTCTGTGATCAGGATTTACAGTCTTTTAAGCACCAAATTATTTGTGTGTGAGTGTGTGTCCGGTTTCAGGTCGGTCATCAGCTGCTTCTGCTCAACAGCACGAGCCATCCCATTCACCATCTGCTTGTGCAACCCCCCTCCACCCCACCAGGGGTGCTACAGCCACTACGAGGACTCACCAAGATCCTTAGAGCCTTGACTTTCGCTGGCCATCTCGCCCATCCGCACCAGAGCGTCGAAGTAGCCCTTTGCAGCATATGTGACACCTGGAAACATGGAAGCATTGGGCATCAGACCACGGGTGCAGAGTTGAAATCTTCTTCAGCTCTGCAACCCTCCCCTACAGCTCACCCACCCCCCAGAGAGGTAAGGTTGGGCATGGGACATCAGGAGCGACAGGCGGAAATGGAGACCAGGCAGGAGAAGAGAAAGCTCTATGGAGGCAACTACAGGAAACAGAGAGACGGCTGTCGAGACTAATCAAGCACGCGTCTTCAGCACTAACTACTTTGGAGTAAACCCTTTTAAAAGGATTTCCACATTTGAGAACAAAACATTTGAACCATATTGGTATCTAGCCATGCAATCTGTCTTCACATTGGGTGTTGGTAGCCGGTTCCACTCTAGAGCCGATTCCAGGTTGCTAAACTCAGAGACCAATGAATCTCCCTCTTTATTACAAAGTGCAACACATCCAGCAACATGGTGTCACTAGATCACATTACATCTGTGAATAACCTCCCTAAAGACCACCGTCTATTTCAAATGTTCTCTGTAGCAAAATAAAGAGGCACCACTCTGCAAGCAGACCCAAAACACAACGCTGCCTTAACACGAGGCTGCGCTGGTGTAGGGGAGTTATTCCAAAAACAAGTTAGCGATAATAAGATGCATAGTTCTGAATACAGAGAAACTGCTAAACCTAGATACTGTAGTTGTGATATGGAACTTTGTGGGACTCAATACTGGGACTGATGAGATTTGATAAAATGCAATCAAACCGCAACCATAGCAAACGCCCTGGAGGTGAAGAGAGTTTAATTTGTGCTTTCTGAAGCATTCAAAACGACATTTCAGCAGATAAATCAAAAACTATCTACGTGGCTAGATACCACTATGGCTGTGCAGAAATTTGGATGAAGTGAATCTTTAAAATCCCGAACAGCACTATCTCAACTTCTCCCTACAAGGATGAGGCTTTTATTTGGATCCCCAATTAGCTGATGCAGAACATCAGCAACTCTTACTTGAAAGAATGCTGACAAACAACTTTCTACAGCAATGATGTCAAAGCACTTTTCATTTCAAAGATGTATCAGGCAGCTATGATTCTCTGCGGTGCATCGTCACACGAGCCATGGACACCGGCTGAGAGACATAACGGCGACTCAGGCCTTAAAGAACTGGGACAAGATGGCCTCAAGCAGCAGCGACGGTGAAGTAACGCAGGTCAGGGGTTAGCCACACAGCGAATGTCCAGTCGGGAGAGACATATGGATGAGGGCTGAGTTTATTTGTTTGTGCGAAGAACTGCCAGAGGACGCTCATGCAGAATCCCCAAGAGAGGGGGAAATGACAAAGTGTATATCCAAATGGAAAACAGAAATCTATTCTGAGTTCATGTTCCAGCTGTTTTTGGTACGAGTCCACAGAGCTATGAGAGTTATTATTGCTAGGTCTGAAGATAACTTGAACTGCTTTTACTTCTTTATCACAACCATGAACTGCGAGAACACTCGGTAGATCTCTACACGGCGGCGCAACCCTCCCGGATAAACTATGAGAGAGGAGACAAGCCAAGACACCTTTTCTGGCTTTTCCTAAGCCTGGCTTGAGTTAAACATAGGGGGGATATAAGAGCTTGAGAGAGGGGATAAGCTGGGCTAAGACGGCTGGGTGAGCACGGTTCATTTAATCGATGTCCGAAGAAATCTGAGCCGGGAGGGGAGCGGGGGGAGGTGAGGCGGGATTAGCTTTGCTTGTCTGTCAGTTGGAAAGTGACAGCGAGGGAGAAAGGCGGGAGAAGAAAGGAGGAAGGACATGGAGGGTTCTGCCTGAAGAGGATTAGAACAGTGATATAAAGCCGATACAGAGCCGAGTGTGTCGGTGTAAATGAAACACAAACAAGAAGGAAGTCTAAATCAGCTGAGATTCACACTAAACTTCCACAATCAAACCCCTCTCACATTCAGAGAGCACTGATTTGATGCTTTGCAGGTCAAAAGACAAGTAGACACTTTAACACTGAGACAGACATTGTTTTTTAGATAAACAGTAGTTGTGTGTAGTTCTCATCACACTGACATTAACAGAATAAATGACAGCAGGTTTAGACAGCAATACTGACAATCCATAAATCATTTAAAATAAGCAAACATGTCCTGTTTCAGCTTTTTTAATGTCGGGCTTTGCTGCTTTTCTCAATTTCACAACATTGTTAATTAAATATCTTTTTGTTTGTGTTTTGGACTTTACAAACAAACAAGACCAGCAACAAGACAAGCAACTTAACAGTTTCAAATTATGATCTGCAATATTTAAACAAAATATTAATATGAATACAAAATATGAATATAGAATATTAATATTAATATTAAATATTAAATATTAATATTAAATATTAATATAAATATAAATATAAAATATTAATATAACATTAATATTACTATAAAATATTAATTGACTGACCTATTTTATATTATAGAACGATTCAGCTCGTGTGAAGCACATTATTTCAGACATCTAAACTAAAACACATCGACTTTGAGACAAGGGAACAGGAAGTGAACAGGAAGTGAACAAATTCTGACTCATTTCTGCAGCACTCTGTAGTTGGTATGTTATCCAAAGATAAGTATAATCACTAGTCCCGCTGAAATATATAAATAAAATGAAACATGTAATCTAGATCTCTCTCGTAGCCAAGTCTACCTCAGTTTTAACTTAGACGAGATGTCTCCTGACCTTTAAAAGTACCAAATCATCTCTTTCCTTCCACACATGTAGCCAGGTGTTCTCTCTGTTCCCTCCACCTACAATACTTCCCAGCCTGCAACGGTGCTGCATGAACCTGCAATAAAGATTTTGAATAAAGTCTGGTACCAGCTAAGCACCACATCCCAAACCACCCCACTCAACATTTGGAGGCTTGTCTTATCGGACGACATGTACATGACAAGGCTTAGAGCATTCTGAGCCGAAGCATGAACCTTGAACTATTTGAATCAATGCTGACTGGGTGACTCTAATCAAAGTGTATGTAACACTAATAAACTGCAGGACATTCTTAAAGACAACGATGAAGTCGGTTTACTTCTCTTTATGTCTAATATTTCATTTTAAAGTGAGTTTCTGCTCATGTTTCTGAATGAGTCTCTCTAACCCTTTTCTTCCGCCCCCTCTTTTTTTTTTACTACCCCGTCTTGTCCTGGTTACCGGCTCGTTCTCGTTTCCTCGTTCCCGTGGGGGGGGCACCAAGACTCTCGCGACTACTGTTCCACTTCCCATTGGCTTATGCTCCACTTAGCTCCCCCCAAGACATTTACAGTGCTTTTGTCTTTAACCTTGAGCCACACACACACACACACACACACACACACACACACACACACACACACACACACACACACACACACACACACACACACACACACACACACACACACACACACACACACACACACACACACACACACACACACACACACACACACACACACACACACACACACACTGAACCGGTTTGAGAGGGAGGACGTGTGGACAATGGACATCATCACAGAGGGCCAATCAGAGGACATCAGGAGTGTCATCTCTGACAAGCAAATCTTTAACATTTGAAAAAGAGATTCTATGACTGTCTCTGCAGGCGGACATTACTGCCGTCACTTCTGCCACAGAGCAACAAACGAGCTTCTGTGGTTCAAAGAGTTTTAAGGATTCTGGGCTCTGGCCTGATGCAGACGTCAACAACACTAGAAGCCACTGAACATCTGTGTTGTCATCACACCACATCTCTACTCAGGAAAAATGAAGAGGATATAAAAGCAGCGCCAAGCGTCGGGTCTGCTGGCCCTCTGCCTGGACTACTGGACAGACAGGAGGAATGAGAGAAGGACGAAGACGGAGAGGAAACCAGAAATGGTTGGTGTACTCACTGGTCAGCGCCTTCTCGTAGCTTTTCCCCATGGCTATGAAGTTCCGCAAGCAGGGGTTGAACTGCTCCATGATGGACTGGAAAAAGGGTGGGAAAAAACAGCACGTTTGGTTCGTCAAGTAGCAGAAAAGACACTGATACAAACACTGATATGAGCTAAAATGAGGCGCACCACTCTTTACTGGGGCATGAACACACACACACACACACACACACACACAGACGTACACTCAGCAGAGTCAGCTGAGCCAACCAGGAGGAAGAGGAGTGAAGCAGGGATTCAATTCAAGCTCATGGCGAGGACTGGACGGGTGAAATATAAGGGAAATAATGAGGGGGGGGGGGGGCTTGTGTGTGTATGTTGTGGTTTGTGTGTGTGTCTGTAGATGGGGGGGGGGGGGGCTTGTGTGTGTATGTTGTGGTTTGTGTGTGTGTCTGTAGATGGGGGGGGGGGGGGCTTGTGTGTGTATGTTGTGGTTTGTGTGTGTGTCTGTAGATGGGGGGGGCTTGTGTGTGTATGTTGTGGTTTGTGTGTGTGTCTGTAGATGGGGGGGGGGGGGGCTTGTGTGTGTATGTTGTGGTTTGTGTGTGTGTCTGTAGATGGGGGGGGGGGCTTGTGTGTGTATGTTGTGGTATGTGTGTGTGTCTGTAGATGGGGGGGGGGCTTGTGTGTGTATGTTGTGGTTTGTGTGTGTGTCTGTAGATGGGGGGGGGGCTTGTGTGTGTATGTTGTGGTTTGTGTGTGTGTCTGTAGATGGGGGGGGGGGCTTGTGTGTGTATGTTGTGGTTTGTGTGTGTGTCTGTAGATGGGGGGGGGGGGCTTGTGTGTGTATGTTGTGGTTTGTGTGTGTCTGTAGATGGGGGGGGGGGCTGTTTTCTCTCACTCCCCTGCTGTCTGTTTTAAAATAAAACCTGGTTTTGGCTGCTGACTCACCTCGGCTCAGCAGCAGACCTGGACCCATCACGGTTTCCTGCCGTCTCCCTAACACTCTGAACTCTGGCACGCTGCTACTGCTAATTGATTTCTTTTTTTTCAAAGGATCACATCAACTGACTTATAAATAAAACCCATTTTCTCACTCATCTCCGGTGGCATCTATCCACGGTGCCATCAAATCTCAGAGGCAGATATCTGAAAACTATCCGCATGGCGAGATACAACTCGAGCGAAGTGTTGCAACCAACACCATAAAGCTCCATGTGATCATCTGGCACCAAAGCCACATCCTGGTCAGGTCCGAATATACTTCAGCTGCACGAAACAAGGTGATATTATCTAGAGCTTATGGATTAAGGTGGATCAAGATACGCATGCAGAAACATTGTTTTTTTATCATTTGAAAGCAGCTCTTTCTCAGCCAGTAATCTGAATTCTGAATTCTGTCTACAGGTCAGGCTTCCGCAACCACTGAATACTTTGCCTCCAAAGAATTTACAGATTTCCTGTTGGTTTGTTTTTTCTGGTTCTTTGTCAGTTGAATCAACTTGCACATTCGTTTGTGGAGTGAGAAGTTGCACTAACCCGTCAACATCACAGTCAAACAACAGTCCTTTGCTTCACCACTGTCTCTAAAACAGAGTAAACACACCAACACAGGTGAAGGGCTGGTTCTGGTTCTGGTTCTGACTGTAACAGCATTTATCAGCAACAATTAGAATTGTACATAAATAACAAAGACATAAACAAAGCTTTCCCTTGTGAAATACTATAAGACTAGAAGATGTCAACATGACATTGATCGCTCCAATTCAAATCGGTCGACCAGTAACACTGAGCGGTCTCAAGTCTTCCTGCAGGTTTCAGCTTCACCACCGATATAAACTGTGAAAACAGAGAGAGGAGGAATAACTCAACCTCCAATAACAGCAACAGATGATGCGATTGGATGATTTTGGTGATCAGTCAGCAAACACCAGATGTGACTTTGTGTCTTGCATGATCAGAACAACTCAAAAAAGGCTCAAAGAGAAACGATTTATCGCCGACGAAGACATTACCAGATATTCAAAAGCAGTATATGAATCTAAATCTCTCGTTCTCGTGACAGATCAAGTGACGGTCAGCACACAGGCAGTGTGTCACATCAGGACAACAGGCAGAGACCTGAGCCCTCGTTAGCGGCTGAAGGAAAAGTCACAAAGAAATACATAATGAGTTTTATCGGCTCTGCAGTGACTCAACCTCCCCCTCAGTCCAAGCTGCCCTTTCACTTCTGTTGGATCTCCGGCAAAACCCAGCAATTTAACACCCAGCCTTCTCTTTCTTTCACTTTCTTTTATAACTTTGAAATGGCAGCAAAGGATGGAGGCAGAGAGGTAAAGGGAAGGAGGGAGGAGGGACGAGGGGAAGACTCACAAGCCGCCTTTGAACGATCAAGACCTGGTCACACGTTCAGTACTAGTTCAGTTAAAGTCCAGACAGGTTACTTTATAGCTTGGAATTGTAGAAGAGTAAAGTTGACAGAGAGCACAGAACAATGGGCATAGGGCGGGGGGGGGGGGGGGGGGGGACAAGGGTACATTTGAGGTTGACAGACATCTTTTTTGTGGCTGCTCGCTACGAGGGACGCCTGCTAATGCCCGCCGGCTGACGCACAACAGTCACCGTGGTGCACAAACGTCTCCATGACTTCAGAAAAGGGAAGTAGAGCAGCACGACGCAGGGGTGCAAGGACAATGAGGCTGACTGCCCGGTGAATGTAGAGAGAGAACAGCTTCAAGGTGCTTCAATCAGGTGGAAGAGGAGGAGTGGGTGATGATCAATACATCAGGAGTGGAAACGGATCTTGATCTATGAGGATTTCTGGATGGAGACTGGTTGTACTTCTGATCAAAAGCACTCGTGCTATGGATTCTTGGAGAACATTTTCTAACATTGCTACAACGTCTGATGTCATAATCACACACACAAACATGGGAAAGAGAAAACGAGGTTAGCGCCGTCTCTTTGTGGAGTTCTGGGTACAAACAAACCTATTTATACCCAGAGCCCCTCTTTGCTATCCCTGGGTGTATTTTCTGTTACGTAAGGGATCGGCTGCCGAACAAACCGATGAGTGGAAGCGCTCCAGCAGCGGTAATCATCGCCGCGGCTGCACCACCGCCTGGCAGGAAGAAAGGGAAGCTCTACAAAAACATAAATAGAGGATGGAGAGCGGCCCAGTTCTCATGTCTAACTCAACAGACGCACAGAGGAACCTCTCTGTGCTTGTGAGTGTTTTCATGCCCGTGACTGAGTGACAATGAGAAGTCTTATGTAATCTCACCGTCGGACAGGTTTGGCCTCACGTCTCGCATTCTTCTGCTGAAGCGGTGTGGCTGTTGTTAACATACCTCCAGTGTTTCTGATACCGACTAAACACACTTCCGGTTTACAAGTCGGAAGAAGTGCATACAACACAACAACCTCTTTTTAATTCAATAAAACAAGCTTAAGTCCTCCGACCATTGTGACGGATGTGTTCACGCCGGCTATGGAAAACACTGGCGACACCGCACACCCAACGAAACCAACAGGAGTCGGTGGGAAAGAAGAGGTTCTTTATTTTGAACTACTTCATGAAATAGTTGTGATATTGCTATTGCTTGTTTCTGATATTATTTAGGCACTTTGGGTGCATTTTTGCATGAAATGTGATATACGAGTAGCGTAACTGTATGGAAACATACTGTCTAGCAGAGCGTTAACGTGAGAAGGAGCTCAATACCTTTCTCATGTCTCACGCTAAATATGAAGCTGGAGCCGGCAGGAGATTAGCTTAGCTTAGCATAAATACTGGAATTAAGGGGAAACAGCTAGCCTGGCTCCGTCCAAAGTACACAACATGCTTATGCAGTTTAGGGGATCATTTCGTCGGTCGATCCCAGTTTAATCCACTCTCGATCAGCTGAGCTGGACGGAGGCTGATTAGCATTCCACTGAATGAAAGAGCACATTTGATCGAGTGGGAAATGAGGGATTTACCCAGAAAACACTGCTTTGTCTCACTGTGCCCTTGTGCTTCGTTCATGTGTTTGAATTGACGAATCACTTCGCCAATTGAATGCCAAAACTCGATAACAATACAAGGATTGTGTTGTCACGTTGCAGTGTTGGGGGGGGGGGGGGGGGGGGGGGTTATATGGAATACCAGCACAACAACAAACGTCTCATCGGCTCTGTTCAAATAGTCTTCTAGATACAAACAATGAGACCAATGAGACCAATCAGACCAATCAGCATATGTACAAACCAGCTGCTGGCCAGTGGAAAGATGAGACGTATTTAGTTTCTGTCGAGTTTGAATGAAGTGTGTTCCGATGATCGGCAAAGTAAACTAGTGTTGTCTGAGTCTGGTGGCTTTGAGCAGAGCATATTAAGTGTACGTTTTGTACATTAATACAGTTTGATTGTCCAAAGCCCTGGTGATTTTATTTATTGGTAAATCATGGTATCGTGTGGAGAAGGGGCGGGAATTAGCGTTGCCAATCGGGTGTCATGTTTCCATCATCGCAGCTGGAGCCGATAAACCTGTGACTACTGCAGAGTCATTCCTCCCGGGAGTAAAGCCAGATGTTAGTGGGTGTTAGTGGGTTTCTTGTCCAGTGGGAAAGGGTCCAAAGCTTAGGGAGAGGGAAAGAAATACAGAATGTTTTTATGTTCAAAATAAAATCTGAATCTGCAAATTAAATCCAGGCATTAAAATAGTGTGTAGTTCGGAAAATATAGAAGCCTTCTAACAATGAAGACATTAAAAATTAAGTACAACCTCCTATCCAGCAGTGACTTCCCACACATGTAAACACTTGAGAGAACAAAGGTACATTGCGACTTAACTGGCTCTGCCATGATGGTGTGGGGACGGCAGTCTGTGTAGTGTGTGTGTGTGTGTGTGTGTGTGTGTGTGTGTGTGTGTGTGTGTGTGTGTGTGTGTGTGTGTGTGAGAGAGAGTCGGTTGGCGGCGGGAGACGAGTGTGAGGGGTGAGTCAGAGCCTACATAAACAGCAGCAGGTTCATATCATGTTGGGGTGTAAATTACAGTAAAGCCGAGCCAGCCATGCGGCACCATTAGAACCTGCTGCGCCACTCGCTGGCAAACCAGCAAGAACAGACCTGGCAACCCCAGCGAGGAGGGAGGGACAGGGACAGACCAGGTGGAGACAAAGATCTTTAAAATAACTGAGTGGACGAGTTGCTTCATACAATGGATTCATATTTGTATTATCAGTATTTATACACTGAGCACTGCGTTACATATCAGGTACCAGGAAGCACTGATTGGGTGATTTGCAAGTCAAAAGGCTTCAGTTGTTGCCAGTTAACATCAGGGCTACATTTGGTTAAAACACAGGTTAAGATGAAGTCATTGATAAATGTAACCAGAACATCTAAAAGAAAACCTTCACTTTTCAACCAGATTTCTTTCAGTGTTACTCAAAACCTCTAGAAGTCACAAACATCAATTGTTACCGGTGAACAATGGAAGACAATGGCCTGATTGTGTGTAAAACTACAAACAGTTAAAACAACAAAAGGTGGCTGATGAATTGAACAAATCTACTTTTGCCTTTGATTGGCATCGTGGCGTTCTTCGTCTCCACGATCCGTTAGTTTTATACTTCTGTCCTGATTCCACTCCCTAAATCATTCTCTTTTAGACGAGTAGTGACGGAGTGTAACACTGTTGTGCGACTATGATGCTTGATTTGATGTTTGAAAGAAGACGTGAAGTGCAAAAGCATCTTGAAACAGTAAAAAGCTAAGATGTCCGTCTCCAACAAAGCAAAAACCTGCTTTGTTTTTTGTGATGATTGTGCACGTTTGGTAAAGATGGATTGGCCACTGTGAGATTAGAACCGTCCAATGGAACATTTTGATTTGGAGTTTCTCCACACAGCCTCTGAGAAATACTGAAGTCACGTTTTGACTGATACACGAAACGTCTCCAGAAACTAAAGAGTGCACCAACGTGATTGCTGCAAGGCTTATGTTGTTGTCCGGAGCGCTCCATCTCCGCCTAACTTTCACCGTCTCATCACTACATCGAGGGTCACGTCCACCTCTCAACACGGAGGATTCAACGCTGGAGATGACGTCACAGGAAGCCACATATTAACAGTCTCCAGAGAACCTTTCAGGAGAAACTGGAAGAAGTGAAAGAGGATGCTAAAAACTACAACACATGACTGTAATCACCACGGAGTCAACAGCTCCAGTGCTGATAAGAGAGGTTCACCGTGTGTTCCCCTGCTGTTCAAACGGGTGTGAACTGGTCGGGATGTGAAGGTTAACCAGATTACACACACACACAGGAAAGGCCAGTTACTTTAGATGGTCACGCTGGAAACTGCGAGGGCTCTGGGCACTGGAGTGCGTTTGGCTACCACTCACAAGTCGAGGTGACCCCTGTCATCAAGTTTTACTGTGAGTGAGTGAGAGCATATGACACTCCTCTCCATAACCTGCCACCATACTTCCATTTCCCACCGTGTTCTCTCTCTCTCTCTCTCTCTCTCTCTCTCTCTCTCTCTCTCTCTCTCTCTCTCTCTCTCTCTCTCTCTCTCTCTCTCTCTCTCTCTCTCTCTCTCTCTCTCTCTCTCTCTCTCTCTCTCTCTCTCTCTCTCTCTCTCTCTCTCTCTCTCTCTCTCTCTCTCTCTCTCTCTCTCTCTCTCTCTCTCTCTCTCTCTCTCTCTCTCTCTCTCTCTCTCTCTCTCTCTCTCTCTCTCTCTCTCTCTCTCTCTCTCTCTCTCTCTCTCTCTCTCTCTCTCTCTCTCTCTCTCTCTCTCTCTCTCTCTCTCTCTCTGTTCTACTGCTTCATCAGAAACGTCTGCTGATAAACACAGAGCTGCTTTCATTCTCACCAACTCTGAACTTTCCAAACAGGAGATGAGATTGGATGTTGCTGGTTGGCCTCAAGTGAATCAGCCTTTCCTTCAACGGTTCATTAACATATAACGGAACAAGAAACATAACAACCTTCTGTTAAAGCTCATCGTTTCAGCAAGATGAGCAGAGAAACCTTTCCTGAGCTGCACATGTGGAAGTGAACCGAACGCACAGTCTCATCATTGTGTGAAGGTTTGCTCGTGTTACGCTGAGGTTACACGTGTCAGCGTGTTTCAGCCCACCTGCTCATTCACAGCTCATTTCTGAAAGCTGCAGATGCCTGCAGGCAGCACAGCATGAAGACGTTACACACACACACACACACACACACACTTAAAAATGTGTGTTAAAATGAGTAACATTTCGAAGAAAATTCAGAAAGATGTGATTTTAAAAAGGTAGCATGTTAATATTGTGCTGAATCATGGCAGCCTCTGAGTCTCATCGTGTAGAATGACTGACTCGACATGTTGAAGTGTTTAACTGTAAAACGCTGTACGATCTTCTCGTACCTTGTGAAATACGCTCCATGCTCCCCCACACGTGCAGCCAATACACAATAATGTCTTTTCCTTCACTGGACATATGGCGCCTAAAGCAAACTCATTTCATTCTTATTACGTCTGCTCATGATCGGCACCTGACTGATGTATGCCGTGCACAGGCTTTCTAATCTCTCAGTGGCCATTTGAATGGGTCCAATACAACTGTTCTGCCATAACGTGTGCACCCCAACACATTCATGCATGTATGCATCATTGTATGATTGAAATAGGAAGCAGCGGACATTATTGCTAATGTGAAGAAAGCCATTATAGATCTGCACTGCATTATAGACCGTGTGGGGTTGATAAGCTGATGCATTGTGTCCATTAGTGTTTCGCTGCTGTCCCTCATTATTCTGTTTCCCAGGAAATGGACTTTGTTTGTTCTGCTCAGCCAGTGTGACAATCACCGCGCTAAAGCTGCACTGCTTCAACGCCCTCAGGAGACGAAAATCCACTGTGTGTGTGTGTGTGTGTGTGTGTGTGTGTGTGTGTGTGTGTGTGTGTGTGAACTCAGCCAATTTCCCTTTCAGATGAGCCCTTATCTGTGGGCAGGCGAGCAGAGGCAGTCAGCGCCCCCTACTCCACAGATGCAGCTTTAGGAGGAGACGGGAGGGAGGGGGGCACTTCCGCCGCCATATATGGAAGTGCTGGAATCCCCCCCCCCCCCCGCCCCCGCCCATGTGACAGGGCAGCCCGTCTTTATTCACCTCACGTTCGGCTCGTACCACAGGAAAGCTGATGGCGTGGTGAGGAGAGCGAGGAGGTGACGGGGGGGGGGGGGGGGGGGGGGGGGGGGAGTCTCCACCATGTGAGCCAAGATGATCCTCATCGCCTCAGACTGACGCATCAGATTTTACCTCCACATGCACACGATGGGAACGAGCTCCCACGAACACACATGTTCATTCACAAATAGCATCGGCCACAACGAGGATCTTACAAAATGAAATATGACGGAGCGATTCATTTGGGCAACATTTCCCGTGCAAACACACGGCGTGTGAAGGTGTAGCTGCGCGTGCGACGCCAGGATGTGCTGCTCAGCATGCAGGAGCGCTTGTTCACCGTGACATTTGAAAAGGATGCAGCAAAGTACAGCAGTGATTATGGTGCATTTCAGCTTCAAATCCCACTGAGGGAGCCCACCTCCCTTTCTCCTTCCAACCTCATTTTACAGATTACACATCACTCTGCAGCCACATCTCCAATCAAACTCACTCTACACAGAAATACTGCAGCAGGAGATTCCAGCTCTTTCTTGCCTCCGAGTCATTTTCCCGCTTTAATTTCAGCCTAATCACTCACTCCTGTCTCCTCCCTCGGTCTCTCTTTGGAGATCTGACCCGTCATCCTCCTGCTCCCTGACAGCCTCCACCTCTCCCCCCCGACCTGCTTCCAGCTCAAGTTAGATAACTTCCAGATGTGCTAAAGGCTGCTGACGCACACACGCAGCAGATGCCAACAGTTATGTTGTTTGACAGCTATGAGAGCGGTGTAACCGAGCAGTCGGTCAAACTCTAAATAATAAAACGGGACTGCACCACTCCTGCTCCGAGCTGATGCCTTCTGGATGTTGATTCTGGGTCCAGCCTGTGCTTAAAAACAAATATTCTATTCATATGTGAAGAGTAATAGACATTCTGTTGTAGACATTATGTATTTTTGGATTCCTAAAATCTGTACGGCTGTAAAAAATAAACTGGCCAAACGTTCACAGCGATATCATGTTGAAGCGTCTCTAGCTCATGAACATGTTGCCAGTATCAAAGAAGCAGGTTACTACACAGCTACTTATACGCATGTGTGGTCAAGCCCGTTTTCAGCAGGTTGCTGAAAAGCTTGATGGGAAACGTAAGGAATTGATCGTGGGGGGGGGGGGGGGGGAGCAGCACTTCTGCATCGTTTCTTGCCTACAGACTCAACAGTAAAACCAGGAGGTACAGCTGCAATGATCCTCAATATGATCAATAACACAGCCTGAACACTGTACCTGCTTCCCTCTTACGCAACACAACCAAACACTGTCAGTCAGCGTCACGATGACGCTCGCTGACTCCGATGCTGCCCAAAGATTGGTAACGAGGCACGGAGCTAGAACAAAGCCCCGGAGCTCGAGGGGGCACGTTGTTCTGCAGGGACAGGAGCACAAAGCCAGCGATGCAGCTCCGAACAGAGACAACAGAGGAGAAAGCATGCCTGACTCATCAGAGAGGAGAATTCTGTGGTTTGAAACAATCACACTGGAGGAATCCTGCCTGAGCAGAGCGTTTGGATTCGATACGCTTCCGTCCACACGAGAGCCTCAAATGACCCCAGACATGAACAGAGCAGCTCAGTCTGCACATGACACCAAAGGCATCTTATCAGAGTGTGAAGGAGGGAAGAAGTCAAAATAAAAACCCTCTCCCTCTCTCCGTCCATCCACTGCTGCACTTCATCTCTCCCCCCCCCACCTGTCTGAGAACACACACCCAGCAGACGATAACTCTGATAAGACGGCAAAATACCAGATCACAATCCAACTGAATATTGATGAAACACTGGTCATGATACAAACTATATAAACTCAGTCTTTTTGCAGCATGTTTGAGAAAACGACTGTTGTTGACTGGAATCTTCTGGTTTCTGTCCACATTGGTGAAGAAATGCTCTGTAGGAGGGAAACTGAGCAGCTTGTACTTGTGTGTGAGTGTGTGTGGGGATAAAGTGTCCGCTAGCATTACTCACAGCCCCCACACATTGGAGGAAAAGAAGTCCCTCCCTTGAGAACAAATAGTTCTGGCTTCACGTCAGCGCTGCCGTAGCCTCGTGCCTCGTGGACGGTGGACTTGGAGACATGACAATATTTACGGAGGGATTTGTGGATCCAATCACGAGAGGATGATCCCTCAGTGACAGCAACACTAACACTAACAGCATCGAGAGAAGAGAAGAGATCGATGGCTCTGGACCTTTGATAACGCTGCTTCTGAACAATAAGGCAAAGTGATCTTTCATCAGCTGAATGTCCAATAGGGACTCTGTTACTGCCCAGAAGACCAGCCTGATGCCACCAACAGTATGTTTACAACGACGTTGATATGTTGATATGAGACTTACGAGGTCTGGTCTCATGCGTGTTGTCTTTTCTTGGTTTTAAAGGCTGCATTACAGCGACATGGACATTTCTGACCTGACTGATGGAGCCGTTATTATGGTCCTTTAACCACTTAGTCATTATATCCACATTACTGATGATTATCTATCCACGATAAATATGTGAAAGCACCAGAGGTCGACCCTACAGCATCGATAGAGGTATTTGATATTTGATTTCCTCCAGACAACCCAACCCTAACACAACGCTGACATTTCCATCTTCAAGGGTCTTGTTTTGTCCAATCAAAACTTATCAATTAACTGATAATCAGAATTGTTGATAATTCAGATGACGATCAATAAGCAGGACTGCTTTACGGCGATGTTGGACTGACAGGATTTGCACTGATTTGATGCAACTTTGTATTTAATCCACTGAATTAACCACACACATGGTTATTTCATGTGCAGCTTCTGCATTGAGGTCTCAGAAAATGTACGACACACACACACACACAGAGTACGAAGAAAGCATGAAAAATCAATCAATTGACCAGCTGATCGGTCTCTGATAATCCACTCCGACCATCAAACAAACAACCTGCAGCCAGCCTCGCCCGACACTCGAGCTCCTCTCAACAAACGGCGCCTGCAGCGTTGTTGGGATTGCAGCGCTCGGCTGAACAGTGAACAGTGAACACACACACACACACACACACACACACACACAGACGGTGCTCGTTCAGCAGCCACAACAACCTGAGGAAACACAGTTCGCCCACATTCAGCACAGCAGATCCACAGGGACGTCTCATTGACACCTGAACTCCCTTTGCTATTTGCACTTTTCTGATGTGACGTAGCGTTACAGAGCCAGATACAGTGCCGGCCACTCAACGAGTCTCTGACTAACACACACACACACACACACACACACACGCACACGCAGTCGTGAGACACTGCCCACACACACACACCGGCCAGTGTGAGTCATCCAAAACTCACATTGAGCATCTCTTGTTTCAGCAGCAGAGCAGCGAGCTTCAGCCTTCATTGTTGATTTGGAGTTATTGTATTCTGGCAGCTAATCGTCTAACAAACAAACAAAACAAACAAAGTCTTTGTTGATGGAGGGAAAGGTCATCATCCTCAGTTAGGAGCAGCTGGGAATAATCAAACCTCACTCTTCTGTGTTTAACCATCTGCAGCTGCCCTGTGATTCAAATATGAAATCTATTGACAAACCCTCAAACACAAAGGCTGTCCAGTCGTAGCAGACGATGCTGACTCACATGTCATTGTGAGCACGTCGTCGTGGAAACAAACTAAACAGATATTTACCGACAGGATTGAGGTAAACAGTGTGTGTCGTCCAAGATCAGCAAATCAGCATCACACGCGTGTTTTGATGGACTGAGTGGTGTTGGTGTTGGTATGCACTCAGACTACTTGACACTTGATTGTGATATTATGTTCATTAATTGATGCTGCTGATCCCCATCTCGATGCTGCATGATTTAATCTGTGACTCGGTGGAGGAACAGAGTGCTGTCTAATGGGAGCTGGCACCTCTGGGCCGCTTCATCTCCCACACGTCTTTAATGAATTAATAAAGACCTGTTGGTTCCCTTGAACATAGCGCACACAACCATCGGAGGGGTGGGGGGGGGGGGTGGGGGGGGCATCAGCCTCCTGCAATCAGCGCCCAGCGGCGGGTCAAGCTGCCAGCGGCGCTCTGCTGACTGCGTAATGATGCAGCCTGCTGATGACAGGAAGAAACCCCACGGCTGCAGTTCTGCATGATGGCATTTTCAAACTCCACCGCTGGAGTCCTCTCAGCGAGGAAACTGATGGTCACGCTTTTTTATCCATTGGTCTGTCTTTTAGTTATAGAAAAATGCCAATCACTTATCTCCAGAGCTCACAGCATCCCCTCACTGGAGACGGTCCAGAAGCCAAAGATCCTCCAGTTTATAATGACGTACAGAAGAGAGCTGCAAACACAATGTTCCTGTTCTTAATCTAGGACTCAAATGTCATCACCATTCATCTTTTGCCAATCATCTAATCACTTCATCATTAATGTGATACAGAAACTTCCTCCTTATACACTGCAGTGCCAGCACATACATTCCGTCCCTCCTCCTCCTCCTCCTCCTCCTCCTCCTCCTCCTCCTCCTCCTCCTCCTCCTCCTCCTCCTCCTCCTCCTCCTCCTCCTCCTCCTCCTCCTCCTCCTCCTCCTCCTCCTCCTCCTCCTCCTCCTCCTCCTCCTCCTCCTCCTCCTCCTCCTCCTCCTCCTCCTCCTCCTCCTCCTCCTCCTCCTCCTCCTCCTCCTCCTCCTCCTCCTCCTCCTCCTCCTCCTCCTCCTCCTCCTCCTCCTCCTCCTCCTCCTCCTAACGATGCAAAGAAACCTCCCACAGGTCACAACATTAGGCGCCTTCTCCTTGAGCACCATTGATCCCTCATTAGTGTCTTCAGGGATAAAGTGAGGGCGTTTGTGTGCTTTAAGTCGGCCACAAACTGAGATGACTCACATCGTGTCCTCTGCAGCCTGAATTCTTAAGTGTACCATCCCGTCTCTGCCACACTATGAACAGGAACGCTCGCTGACCCGACCTCCTCTAAATGCATCTTTGGCTCAGTAAGCCCTTCTTCTCCTCCTCCTCCAGCACCTCCTCCTGTAGCTTTTAGGCGGTTTGCTCTTGTGGCGGAGGGTCGAACGGTGACAAGTTTCCTCACATAAAGAAAAACCCTCGTCGTGCTTCCACTGCTGAAATCCAGCTCGCCTGGAGAGGTGCCCTGAGAGCAGTGAAACTGAGGAGGAACTCCTCCTCCTCCATCTTCCTCCTCCTCCATCTTCCTCTGCTGAAGAGGAGCTCTGTTGGGAACAACAATGGAGGAGCAGAGCGTTTGTCACCTTTAGCCTCTCAGGTTTCAACGAGTGCTGCTCGGTCTGTTCAGACTATGTCGACAAACAGTGTTTTCTCTCCTTCCTCTGACCCGAGTCACTGAACTGCTTCTGGACTCATTGAACCCAGAATCTCAGATTTGGGGTCCAGCAAACTGGAGGTTTTTGCAGCAGCACAGGGTCAACAGCAAAGTCAGTTCACCTTCCCTTCCTCAATGATCTCCCTCTCAAGGCATCAATAAATCAACACCACAGCTGAGAACATCCACATAAAGTCTTTACCAAGAATAAAGACCCCCAAATGAAGACTGCTGTCCCACGTGGACCCCGTTAAGGATCCCATGCAGCCTCTTTAGGTTAATGACCTGCACCCCCTCACACATAGTGAACCACTAACCCGACATCAGTCTCTATGAGCAGGATTCACCTCAGTCTCAGACGGACCTACGCGTCTCATGTCTTCATCATGAAATCACTTCACACAGAGCGTCCTGAACTGGGTCAAAGTTGTCCACAGTCGGTCCTCTAACAACCAGCCGTCCACCAACTGCAGCAGGTGTCCCTCCGCGGCAGGAGGACGCGTGCAGAGCGGCATGGAAACAAGCAACCAGTCCCGTCTTACCTTGTAGACATTCTCCGTTATACGGTGCACCTCGTCGGTCCGGGACATCCTTGTTGGAGCGTCAGTCAGAACCATAGACTGAAAGATGTTCCTTTTAGGCTGAGCTTTCCCCGAAACGACGCGGCTGTTCCGGGATAGACGGAGAGACGAGCTCGGCTGGCCGTGGGATCCCTGCTTTTATAGGAAAGTCCTCCGCTGCGCCCACACCGGCTCCCCACGCAGCCCGGCGGTCGGTGCCTCTCGGTTGGAGCGCAGAGGCGGACTCATTGGAGAGGGGCGGTGCTGCCTTCAAGGGCGGTGGGAAATGAGCCGTGGCGTGCTGGCGAAAAAGGATAATAGGACATGTTCCGTTAGGTATTTTAAATCTCTTGGACAACAGGAAGGTAAAGTTGAAGATTAAACTGTGGGATAAAACGTGAGGTATCTGTGTTTTTAAATGTAACCACATCGGTAAAGGAAAAATAAAATAAAAAAGCGAAATAAATTGTGTTTCTTGAGCAGAGGTTTACTCCCGAAGGACACATTGAGATCATCAGAAGGTGTTCAATGATCTGCTGTGGACATGTCACACCATAAATGTTTGATTCTAAGAGACACATGAAGACTGGAGCTTGAGGGCAGTTACCCGTCTCTGCACTCTCCATGGCACATGACAGGACACTGTCCTCCTGTCTGCAGAGGAATAATGCTACATTTCATTTGGACGAAATCGAAATGTTTTATTTTGTATTTAATAAAGACGTTAGGTACGACATTAATAAATAAATATACAAGCACTAAACGAGACAATGTAGTTTGTTTTTTCATTTGTATTCAAGCTGTGCTCTCTGACGTCACATATTCAGGTATTACGTCTATTTATTTTCAGGACTTCTAAAATCTTCAAAAAATGCCAAAGACTCTGGAGTCGTGTCGCTTTTTCTTGATAATTAAATCTTAACATCAGTTATGTATTATCCTCTGCCGCCCTTCTTTCTGCTTCTCTTGCATCAATTAACCCTAAAGTGACCCTGAACAAAAAACATCAGAAAATGTGACATGGCACTTTACGGTGAGTCCTTGAACGCGCCACAGCATTTAAAAAGGCCTCGCCTCCTCCGCTGTGTCACGCGCTGCCCACTCCTCCGCCTCTGC
>JAFEUB010001618.1:17500-117500 GCA_024529925.1 Ophthalmolycus amberensis | reverse complement strand
AGTCGAGCAATTTGAAGGAAAAATCTGAGATTAATGCATAAATCGAAGAGGATATATTGAGTTGTATTCATGCCGAATTGAAGAGTAACGTCGAGAATGTTAAATGATGAAGTTGTTTTGTATAAACTGGCTGTGTACGATTACTGATGACGCGATGTAGTTAAATGACCACATTTCTTACACGCAGTCTGGCGTGACTGGTTCAGTGTGGAGGCTAACGTTAGCTGTGACTCTTACCAACACCGCTTTGTCTTGTTCTGTCACTCGGCTGTGTTTCTTTTTCCCGAATAGATTTCCCATTCTGACACAGCATCACAGCTACAACCAGGAAATACACGGTGAAACTGACCCGATTTATAACTGTTGTTTTTACAACTTGTAGGAAGCAAACTACTGTAGCTGCTCCTCCATTGTTTGTGTCGTCATCTGTTCGTATGTCCACAGTAGGAAGGACGGTGGCTGGGCAGGGACAAAAAACGGGAGGAATGAAAACACCTTGTTTAGAATCACGAGTGTTTGGCGCCCTCCAGTGGCCAAATAGGGGAGCTTCAGAAGAATATTAGATAGATAGATATAAACTTTATTTATCCCCAGGGGGAAATTCGTTTGTAGCAGCAGCAATTTACAGAGTAAAATATAACGTATGGAATGCACAATATATACAGTACAATAAAATAACAGAGCAGACATTGAATTGAAGGAATAGATTAATAAAAAATAAGCTAAAATAGAATACAATAGAAAATAGAAATGCACAGTATATAGCATGAATATAGTGGTATTAATTAAATTAACAACTAGTAAACTAAACTAAACAACCTGGACAGTAGAGCCAGGATCATCAACAACAAGCAACAGCCGTGTAGCGTTGTAGTCATGTGAAGGACGACGATCTGGCCCGAGGTGTTTTATTATAAAGTCTAATGGCAGTGGGCAGGAATGTTTTTCTGTATCTGTCCTTGTGACAGCGGAGCTGGATCAGTCTGTTGGAGAAAGTGCTCCTCTGTCCCTGCAGTAGGTGGTGGAGAGGGTGGTCCGGGTTATCCAATATGGATAATAGTTTCTTCAGTGTCCTCTCCACCACCTCTTCCAGATAGTCTTGTTTGCAGCCAATGATGGAGCCGGCCTTCTTAACCAGGTTGTTCAGTCTGTTGGTGTCTCCGGCTCCAATGCTGCTCCCCCAGCAGACTACAGAAGTACAGTGCACTGACCACAACAGACTGTAGAACATCTCCAGCATCTTGCTGCACACGTTGAAGGATCGAAGTTTCCTCAAGAAGAAGAGTCGACTCATCCCCTTCTTGTACACAGCGTTGATGTTGGTCTTCCAGTTCAGTCTGCTGTCGATGGAGACACCCAGGTACTTGTACTCCTCCACCATGTCCACATCTTCTCCCAGAACTCTCAGCGGTAGTGGAGTCGTTTATTAGTCAGACTAGCGTCAATGCAACATAACAGCATACTTCCGGAGTTCACCTTGAAAATACTGATTTGATTGAAGCAATTGTGGACGAACTAAAATAAATTAACATTAAACGATCAAGGTAATTGTCGTTGGATGTCATTTGGGAATCAAGCAGATATTTGTACTAAAGGTATTTGATATCTTTATCAAAGTATTTGTTTCTGTTTTTACTCTTGTCTTACAACCAAACAATGGGAAAATATATTTTTCAGAAGTTTTGTCTCTGTATTTCTTTCATAATATAATTATTATAATACCCTTGAATAGATAACAGTACCCCTTTTCGTTTCCTATCAATGTACCTGTTTATGTAGGAGACATTTTCTGTTTTAGTTATTGTATACTTCATTTTTATTAATTATTATTAACACGATAATTTCCGTTACTTTGGTCACTGTATTTTGAAAGTATTTACCGGAAGTAGTATTGTGCTGTCCCGTCTGCATTGACGCTGTCTTTATGAATTTATTGTGTTGCAGTTTCTCACCCTGACCACTAGAGGGCAGTATGAACACTCTTGACCATGAAATATCATTTCTATGCTCTTAACCACAGACTGAATTCAGCTCTTGACTTTATAATCTAACGTTAGCGCGAGCTAATTTCACGAGCATCAAGGTAAACACAACCACATAATACCCAGTGGAAATTATTCAAAAGAAAACCTTTACAATAGACCTCGTGACGACCGGAAGCTAGTGTAAATAAAACCGAATTACAAACGCTCTCATTGAGGTGCAGGTACACACTATGGCCGCTAGAGGGCGCTGAACACACAACTATCAACTCCGTGAGCATCAAGGCAGATTTAATAGCATACTAAGACTTCCGGTAAATACTTTCAAAATAAAGCTTTCAAAACAGATTAGCTTTAGAAGTGTTCTAGGTAGGTTAGCATCTACAAGCTATGTGTCTTGCTATCCGCTAGGGTTAGGGTTACTTCGTTAACTACAATCACATCTAGTAGTTTTCTTCTGTGCGTTTCTTGTTTTCACCGGTAATGAAGTACATGTACTTAAGTTATGGTAGTTAACTACAATTTTAGGTACCTGTAATTTACTTGAGTATTTCCATTTAAGGCTTCTACTCAAATATTGTATTTTTTCTAACTCAAAACATTTATTTGATGGCTTAGTTAATTTGCACATTATCATTACAAAATATGAATCAATGTATAAAGTACGATGGATCATTATAAGTTAACCAGCAGTGAATAAAGTAAATAAAATACCTTTACAGTCTATGCAACACATGCATCGATAATTATAATCCAGTATTGTAACATAAATTATTCTCAAATGGGTTATTCTGCATAATGAGTACTTTTAAAGCATGTTTTGAAGCTAATATCTTTGTACTCTTACTGAAGTAAGATTTTGAATGCAGGACTTTTACTTTTTAACAGAGTATTTATAACAGATCTTAATTCTTCCACCACTGGTTTTCACTTCAACTTGTGTTGCATTCTTGTATTTTATTCATTATAATCTTCTGTACCCGTTACATGTGGTTCAAACATCTTAATGCTTCATAGAGTTACAGGTGTTGTGTTGTCCGTTATGTTACGTTATGTTATCCGTTACATGCTACATTACTCTCACCAGGAGCAGCCAGGCTGGTCAGATCAGTATCTGGCTTTCTGATCAGCCCATTAAAATAAAAAGGGCAAAAACAATATTTGGGATTAACATTTATTCATTAAAAGGTCGTGTAGAGACCAGAGTTCATTAGTGTCCATCCAGACTTGGGGTGATGCAGCAGGAGAGATACAGCACACAGCTCAACCACAGTCTTTAAAAAATAAAATCAGTGCACGGATAATCTTACAAAGATTGCATAATATAAACAAAGGATATAAAAGTTCCCAGAAATAGTGCAAATGTTACCACCACCAGGAAAACTAAATGAAACCTGCTCTACTTTCAGTGCCTGGATGCTGCTCGTCCACAGAGCAGCTTTCTGCACGAGAAATAAACTCGACGTGACGAAGAGAAGTGCAAAGAAAGCAGCCGGTGTTTGGGTGGCTCCATGTTACTGAAACACACAAATGTTTAAAGAACGTTTGCTTTTGTGAACAAAGTACCCAACATTGCACGTTAGGAAAGCAAACATAAAATAAAATAAAATAAATATATATATATATATATATATATATATATATATAGAGTAAATATGACGTCCACGTTTAACTTAATGCAGAGCTAGTGTTTTATTTTGTCCCGTTAGAACGGTAACAAGGCTACATGTGTGCAAAAAAAGAAAAGACGACAGCATTTAAATAAAGTTTTCACATTTGAAAGGTCATTATTTACCTGACGGTGCATAAACCTCAGCAATAAACTTCTGCAGTTAAATGTATTTGATTCTTTAGTGGATGTAATGTGCTCTCATGTTTGGAAAGTCAATCGGCTTCAGACTCAAAATGCATCAAAAGAAAAACGGATAATTCATAAATCATCTTCAGTTATTGATGACAAAGCAGGTTTAAAAACAGCAAATAAAATCTGGGACAGAAACACATGAAAGTAGCTCCTCCCACACACCTCGTGTAAAAACAACCACGACGTTCGGATCATTTATTCAAATCAGCATAAATATCAAACAAGCTCTTTAAAATGAACCCTCTGCTTCACGACTGTTCTGTGACAAGGAGACCAACTCACAAAACAAACACCAGGTGATATTCTGTCTGACAGAGGTGGACAAAACCAACACACCCGGCAACAAACGCTTCTCTGGTTTAGCTTTGCATTAGATCAACTGTTGCTGTTATTTTGTCCACCAGCCGTAAGGATTGTGCTGCTTCGTCAGCGACAAAACTCAGCGCTCAGGTCCATTCATGATCACCAACTAAATAAAACCTGACCCGACAAATCACAGAATTCTCCCGTCTGTCCAACAAAGCATCTTAAATTCCCTTTAAATCGATCGTCCTCTCACCTGAACGTCATGAAAAAAAATTCCAATTTATCGGTTTGCTGACAGGTATTGCACCAACAACGCACCTGCTTGCACAAATTGGAGATTATGCAAATATAGCTGCAGCTACTCAGAGTATATACACACACACACACACACACACACACACACTAAACAGGCTAGGTAGGGTTAACAAACACAGCTGCGTGATTAAAAGTGGCACCAAAGTGAAGCTGCTGAGCAACAGACCCTCCTCTCCCCGGAGGCCCAGACCTACATTCAAAATCTGTTTGAAACGTCTCCATCAAACCGGGCTGAGAGACGACAAATCACAAGCTGGAGCTCCACCTCTCCGTGTTGGAGGGGATCGGCCCCGGCTAACGCCTGGCGAGGGCGGCGTGCTACATGGACTGGTACACTACGGCCCCAAAGACACGGCTTCTGGCTCAAAGCTAGATCTGCAGAGAGGAAGGCCACAGGGCAAAGATCAGCCATCCACACAACCCTCACCCCAACATCCGTCTGCCACATTTCTAAAATATTCAACGTGGCCGTGAGCGTGCATGCAGAAACACTCGGTCCTGATGTAAACGTGGGTCTGGACGTTGAGAAGTGCATGCTGGTGTTAAAGGAAGTCTGTGGAGAGCATGTTTCACGCTCCACATATATAATAACACTACGATGCAAACTATCTGTGCACATGCTACTGACACCAAAGAAACTCAAAAGAAGGGCTCAGTTTGTGTGTGAGGAGGTGAGGAGGTGAGCAGGTGAGCAGGTGAGGAGGTGAGCAGGTGAGCAGGTGAGGAGGTGAGGAGGTGAGGAGGTGAGCAGGTGAGCAGGTGAGGAGGTGAGCAGGTGAGCAGGTGAGGAGGTGAGCAGGTGAGGAGGTGAGGAGGTGAGCAGGTGAGCAGGTGAGCAGGTGAGCAGGTGAGCAGGTGAGGAGGTGAGCAGGTGAGCAGGTGAGCAGGTGAGGAGGTGAGCAGGTGAGCAGGTGAGGAGGTGAGCAGGTGAGGAGGTGAGGAGGTGAGCAGGTGAGCAGGTGAGGAGGTGAGGAGGTGAGGAGGTGAGCGGTTCAGAGATGTGCTGCTTTGGTACGATCGTGGATGGATCCCAGTTCTGGTAAAAAACAGTTTCACAAACACAACAGACGAGCAAACGCACTTCCTGTAACGCCTCCCACGGAGGGGGACGGACGGAGAAGATTACAAAGCATAAATATCATATATTATTTATATTCTTTCCTTTCACTGACTCCCTGTGAAGATAAAAAACCACGGTTAGAAAGAGGAGGTGTCGCGGCAGGCCCCTTGGTCAGTGCGGTTCAGAAAACACGGAGCACCAGCGGACGAGGGGTTAAAACACGAGCCCTGAGCCCAAACACACAGTCAGACCCAGTGTATGCGAGGCCCCTCCCCCACTCAGGTCCCATTCGTTTAAAGGGAGGTGGGCGTCGGTTTAGCGTGGAAGGGGGGGGGGGGGCGAGTGCTGGCGTGAGTCCTCGGGGTGCTCGAGTCCTGGCAGGTCTGGATCTGGTCAGTCCTGGTCTGCTGCCAGCCGGCTCCCTTCAGGTGGAGTTCAGAGCTGGTGCACGACGCTCTCTGTGTGGTGGACGGGGGCGGAGGCGTCCTGCCGCAGACGCTGCCACTGGAAGGTGGTGCTGAGGGAGCCCACCTCGTCCTCCTCCTGCTCCTGCTCCTTGGCGAACTCCATGAACACCTACAGGAGGAGGAGGAGGAGGAGGAGGAGGAGGAGGAGGAGGAGGAGGAGGAGGAGGAGGAGGAGGAGGAGGAGGAGGAGGAGGAGGAGGAGGAGGAGGAGGAGGAGGAGGAGGGCAGCATAAGGACAACATAAGAATGAACATGAAGTTGAGATGTTGATGTGAAACTGTGGCGTATCTCTGAAGCACATACCTGCTCTAAGGTCGACTGGGAGAAGTTGTACTCTTCAAAGTTGAAGGTTTGCTTGGCTGAAAATAAACAGAGATTAAGACGATGAATTAAAATGAATGCCTCAGATGTGTGTGTGTGTGTGTGACTCACCTCTCTCTAACTGAGAGAAAGACTTGGACAGGGACTTCACGTCCTCCATGGGGATCTTGTAAACCATCAGAGTAGCAAAGCTGGAAACAAAGCATCAGCAGATATAACTACGTAAGCATGAACAGGAAGTTATTGGTTCTTTGTTTTACAGACTGTTTCTGTTCATTCACTGGTTTTTATTTTAGTATAGTTTTTTTTTTTTTACTATGTTTTTACAATGTACTGGCTCTGTGGCACTCTGAGATTTTTTTTAAAATGAAAAGTGCGTTACAAATAAAATGCATCATCATCATCAGACTGTGTGTGTGTTGCTCTGGACTCAACATGCTGCCTTTCCTCCTCACGGACTCGTTCAGCGGGCTCGGGTCTCACCTCTCTTGCCGGGCGGCGTGCGGAAAGATTCGGAGGATCTCTTTGTGCAGCAGCGCCACCTGCTGGAGCCCCGTCAGCTCCTCTCTGAGCTTCACCTCCAGACTGTAACCTCGCCCGTATTTCCCTTTCAGATGTTGGATGGAGCCGATGCATCTGACGGAGGAAAGACAACAGACGGCGGTTGAAGCGGTGCAGAGGTCTGTTCTCTCAGAGTCAGAGCGCCACGCGGCCGTGAGCGCTCACCTCAGCTCGCCCGACACCAGGATGGCGACGCGGTCGCAGACGGCCTCGGCCTCCTCCATGTAGTGCGTGGTGAGGACGGCTCCCCGCTGGCGGTTCTTGAAAGCGGCGCGTATGGCTCTCCTACACAGAGAAGACACGCAGGTCAGACGCCTCCACAGCTGCTCTACAGCTGACCCGACTGTGTGACCAAGCTCATCACAGATGAACGAATACATCAAAAAATGAATGAATATCAAGTCTAACGTGTGAGTCGCTGCACAAGATCATCGACGCAAAACACTGAGCCGGACAAGCTGCACTTCTTAAACAGCACATGTTCTCTCTGCCATTAATGAATTAAAGAAGAGAAACTGGAGCAGAAAATTACAGAATGAATAGTACGGTCTTCTTCTCATTGTGATGTATTTTGTCTAATTTGGAGACGTCAGAAGTTTCTGTCAAAATAACAAACGGATTTTCTGATTCGTACAAAGAACTTCTGAATGAATTGAAATGTCTTTTTTGTCTTTTTTGTCATTTTATTGTGTTTTGACTGCGGCTTTCGCTGATGAAATAAAGTTTTCCAAGTTTCAGTACAAAACAGAAATGACCGATTCAAATGAATTTGATTTCAATAAAGTGCATCTGGTCTCACCACATGCGCTGTTTAGACTTGGGGTCCATCCCTGAAGACGGCTCGTCCAGTAAGACGATCTGAGGATTCCCGATCATGCTCAAGGCAAAGCACAACTGAAACAAACAGACATCCAGTGTTTAGTTCAGGTCCTTCAACCAGAGAGCCAACGCGTCTCCAGCGCTTCGTACACGCGGCTCCTTCTCGAGCGGCTTGGTGCCGTCAGAACGATGAACATCTTCTCACCTTCCTCTTGATTCCAGCTGACAGGGTCTTGGCTTGTTTGTTCAAGTGGTCCTTCAGCTCCAGAGCGTTCACCACACTGACAACAAGGAGAGTCACACGCCTCGTCAGTATTCCTGCCTCCTCAGGAGCAAGCTGTCCTCTCTACAGACGCTATGATGAACCAGCTTATCTGATCGTTCCTACTGCCTTGAGTCGGTGAAGCAATAAAATGCTACAACTGCTGAATTTAAAAAACACCTTTCGAGGTTAAAAAGCGCCGTCGGCTGAACGAGGCTCACCGCTTGATGATGCCCGGGACGTCCTCTCCCTTCAGGCCCTTGATGGCGGCGTAGATCTCCAGGTGTTCGTGCAGAGTGATCCGGGGCCACAGAGGGTTCACCTGAGGACAGTAGCCCACGTGCTGCAGAGGATTGTCCACCGGACGGAACTCTGTGCTGTAGTCGCCCATCAGGATCTGAAGGAAGCAGAACAGACGTCAGTGGGCTGGTGACGTCACAGCTGTGCGTTTTAGAAGTCTTAAATGGGGACGAGGAACTAAAAGCCCACAGTGGAGACGAGGAGGCTTCAGCGTTGTGTGCTGTGTACCTGGCCGGCAGTGGGGTCGGTGTCACCTGACAACATGTGCATGATGGTGCTCTTTCCTGCTCCGTTGGGGCCCAACAGTCCAAGAACTTCACCTGAAGTTAGAAACAGCAGTTTGAATGGAAGACTACGGCTGAAGTCCAAACCGTGTGGAAACAAAGGAATGAAAGCGTGAGCGCTCTGCACAAGAAGGAGTCGACACACCTTTCCGAACGCAGAAGGAGACGTTCTTTGCGGCCACTTTCCTCGTCTTGTTCAGAGAGAAACCTTCTCGTCTGCCTTTGTACTGCTTCCTCAGGTTACTCACAACCACCGCTGGTTTCTGAATATCACAGTGAAGAGAGACAACATCAACACCTTTCAATGGCTCGTGATCAAAAATGTACCACGGATAAAAATAAATCGTGCAAATTCAGGTCTTTAAGCTCAGGCAAAAACTCTAAACACTCAACATCTTGTGCACAATTCATATTTTGTGACCTAGGTGTGAAAACAGACCCTCCCAATATCCTGCTGGACTCCAGGTCTCGATTACAGCTGAAGAAGTAGGAGATCAGATGTTTCCTCACCTCTTCACAGGACTGGCAGGTGAGCGCCTCCTTCACTCGGGCCTTCTCCATCCTCACATCCTCATCCTCGTTCAGCCCTTCTTCTGGGTTCTTCTCCACTTTGGGCTTCGACGACATCCTGGAAATGCAAAAGAATCTTCCATCATCATGACATGAGTCTCAGTTCAGACCAAGAAGCTTGCACTGTTCATCACTTATCTCAAATAAAAGAGAACTGTACTGAGGCAGTGTGTACTGCTGAGTTATGAGCCGACATGTGACGGCTACCTGCTGATTGTCCTCCCTCCGTAACGGAGCTCGAGCCAACGAAGCAGGAAAAGCAGCAGGATGCACTGGAGATACGGCTAAACACAGAAACACACGCGCAGTGTTACGGCTGAACATTTACTGAACGTAGAGATGATTCACATTGAATACTTACAGCTATAATAGCGATGAGAAGGTTCTTCCACAGGAAGTTCTCCTCGTACAGAGAGGGGAGGAAGGTGGCCTGTAAGCGGAGAACACACATCAGTGAGGCGGCTCCAGAGGCAGAACAAGCAGCTGATGCTTTTATATGGGAGAGGTGATGAGAGCCGGAGGGGGAGGGGCTTAATCATTCAGTATGTGCAGCCAGAACACAGACAAAGAGCTAAAAAAGGCTCAAATGTACATAGAAGTGTTGGGTGAGCTGCTGTTCATTCAACGTGGTTTCATTACTTCTTCATCGTGTCGTCTAAAATGTACCTTCGTGCAGGTTGAACACAAAAAGATCGACCACTGAACGCACCGCCTGGTCGAGCTGGTCGAGCTCCTACCTTGGTGATACAGTTGAGGCAGCCCATGAGAGGATACAGAGGGTTGAGGAAACACAAGACGTTGTGCAGGTTCCGGGTCAGTCCAGGGTTGTCGTTCACAAATGACAACTTAACCAGCGAGGCCGACACCACACACACCTGAGGAGGCAAAACAATAAGCCCATTTACATTTATATCAGTTACTGTGATCACACTTCTTCATGATTTCAGGAACACATTTTATCGTGCCGTTTGACATTTTGGAAAGTAGTTACACCCGTATTTAAAATGTGCAGCCTCACCATCATGGAGATGACAGAGAAGAAATCCCTGTTGCTCTGGACTCGAGCGAAGCCAAAAGAAAACACGTAAGTGAAGAGAATCACGGCCGGACCAAAGCCGACAGTACACAGGACCTACGAGAGGGCAGAGGACGAGTCGATGTCAAGGTTTGTGTTCTTCATGAACATTACGAGCGTGTCCCCGAGTGAACGGCAGCACGGACCACAGAGGTGAGGTTGCTGGAGGTGAGCAGGTTTCCGGTGTGGAAGGAGAAGAGGATGATGGTCATGGAGGAGAGGATGAGGTAGTAGAAGGGGATGTCCACAGCTGCCTGGCCGCACCAGTAGGCCGACGGCACCAGACCCGAGACACGTAGTGTTGAGCGACACTTGATCTGAAGGAGCAAAAAAACAAAAGGGTAATATACACGTGGATGAAAATATATGCTAATATATCCGACTTCTACAGTATTATCGAATTAAGTGCAAACTATCGTTACAAATCCAAACAAGTTTACCACCAAAACACTCCAGAGTGATGAATTGCATGTATGTTTTGTTTTTGGGTGAACTGTCCCTTTAAGGAATAAAGTATGAAATACAGTAAGTGATCACCTCTCTGTCTCGAGTGTGGTCCATTGCGAAATACGCAGGCATTCCAGCTGCCAGCATTCCCAGGATGATGGCCTCGATGTACACCAGAGCGTAGGACGTCGCATCTGGGATTTGCTGAGGGAAACATTTCATACCTTCAAATGACTGAAGCGGGATAGATGAGATCTGTGTCATCCTCAAATACCCACGTAATCAAACGGTTTGGTCCAGGTTCGGATCTGTCCGGTACCATTCAGTCCTCTTAGAAGAGCGTTGCTCAGTATATTGACAGCCATCGGCAAGGAGTGAACCGTGGTGCTGTTGAACGCAACACTGTATTTGAAACCCTGTTGACGAACAGAAGAGAAAGAGTTAAAGAGAGTCCGCTCCGTCTGAAGATCAGGCTCAGCAGCTCTCAGACGGCCCTTCATCTGGAACACGACCGCCACATTCACTGCAGGTGCTGCAGGAGAGGCGAGCCACATCTGGTGCCTCATCAAACATCTGGAATCAAAACACAACATTCAATCTGTCCAATAGCGGTGACCTTGCTGGATCCTGTGACGTTGATGGCGGCGCTGTGGGGCGCGGCGGCCATGTAGTCGCTCTGTTTCATCATCTCCACCTCGATGTCCTGAGACTGCAGGTTGTGAATGAAGTCTGAAATATCAGATCCTGTCGGCACAAGAAAGAAGACACAACTAACCCACGTGCAAGAACACGGCACAGTGCAGGAAGAGTGGCACCCACGGGACAGTTCTTATCGACTGTGGTTCGAGGTGTTATTGAACAGCTGTACAGCGGTCAGCATCCCATCACAACATTCACAGCAGGCAGCGCTTCCCAACAGACAGAAGATCTGAGGCCTCATTGAGGACATCTTAGAACAAAACCTCAACCCGTTAGCTCGTTTCCTCTGAGATCAAACGCCTCCAGCAGACTCACCTGAGGAGTTCTGAACCAGGAGGCTGGTGGCGTATCTCTGCTGCACCTGGTTCCTTTTCAGGAGGTAAATGGGCAGAAACTGACGGTCTGGGGAGTGAATCCGGATGTTTCCTGTGGCCAGAGACAGGACGAGCACAGCGGCAACAAACACCAGGAACAGGGCCAGCCTGCAGGAGGAGGGAGGAGGGAGGAGGGAGGAGGGAGGAGGGAGGGAGGAGGGAGGAGACGGATCAGAGAGAGGGACAACGGCTCAAAAACAACAGGATGTTTTGCACATGCTGCCGATTATAGTTCTTAGAAAGCAAATCACCAGGTCAGCCAAGAAATCTTCAAATCTCGTTACTTGATTAAGAAGTTCATGTTGTCAAATGAAATATCAGCAAACATTGGTCAGAGTCTTGCTCTTTAATTATCAATGATAAAAATATTTAGCTTTTAGATTTCATCAAAGTTTATCTGCATGTCATGAGCTATAGATGTGTGAACATTGAGAGCTGCTCTGTGGCTGAAGGGGTCGATATTCATCTTCAGGATCTCCGTCCCGAATGACCGGCCTGAAGCTCGTTTTCAGATGATGGTTGTCTCTGAACACTCACGTGTAAATGAAGGCCTTCCTCTCCCTGCGCATGTTGAGCATGTGCAGCCAGGCCACGGCGCTGAACTGCTGCCGCCACAGAGCGTGACCCGACACCACGTCCGACTTGCTGTCTGAGAACGTCAGCAGCCGCTGGTCTGTGTCGTCCACGGAGGCGTTGTCACATTCTTCCTCCGCCTGCTCCCGATTGAACACACTGTAGTCTGAAGACAAACGGGCGGACAGGCTCATGTGGACGGTCCTTTTATTGAGTCAGGAAGTAGTTTGGGAACGCCGCTTTGGTGACACACTCACCAGCTTGGTCCACTTCAGCCTCCGCCTCCAAGCGAAGAAAGACATCCTCCAGCGTGGTCATTGAAACCCCATAGTTGATGATTCCCAGATCGGGTTGACGGTCGAGCTCTGAGAACAAGCCTGTGAGAAACAGATGAATCAGCACCGTGTGCAGCGCTGCTCCACTGTGACGCTCAACGCCGAGTCACACGTGAGTTCAGTCATTGTTTTCAGCATTTGACTGGAGAGGATTTCATAGACGTAAGAAGACAGCAGAGGGAACTAGGTAAGCTTAAAAAGTAACTTGAAGGGATGTTTGGATGTGGGGTTGTATGAGGTGCTTCTCTTAGTCGGTGTATGACGACAGTGGAAGGCGGTCGGCACGCCCCCACTTTAAAGACACAGACGGGAGAACCAGTACGGGAGCAAAGCAATGCACTGAACACTCATCAGCAGTTTAAGTGGATGCTTTAGTGAGAATGCTTTCGCCGCTTCACCTTGCAGACTGACGGGACCTGAAGCCGTTACCTATGCACAGTTACTTCACCTCACCAAACGTGGCGTTGCTGCGCTACCACTGCCTCGATCGGCTAGTTTCTCACACAAGAACACGCTACGCGCTACATTGCTTAGCTTCTGTGCTGGTACTCCAGCTGTTTCCATCTACTGTGTAACACACCAACTATTGATAAGTACCTCATACAACCTCACTTACAAACATGAACTATCCCTTTAACTGGATCGTGTGGTCTGACCTGAAAATGTGTCCATGCTCTCAAAAGGCAGAGTGAACGTCAACTCTGCCTCGTGTTGTCGAGATAACTTTGATTTGGGAACATGCTGGGTGACCAGCGACGAGATCTTTTCAGCTTCACATCCCTCACTGATGGACATTCTGGGAGGGAGAAACAGAAAGCTAGTTAAATAGAGTCCTATTCTAGTTTAGACCACTTGTTAGGATGTACAAACCCTCAATAAGCAAAACACAACATAAAGGATTGGTACATCATGTCATACATGTATCAGGCTACTTATAACACGGTACACCGATGGGCCACTCAGGTTTAGATGTCCAAAGATGGGTCGCTGTTCTGTGACTTGCAGCAGTTTCCAACACGTGAGAGCTGAAGGAATGAACGACATGGTGGAGGTAAACTCTACTCGCCTGAGATGATATCCAACACCACACTTGACCTTAAGATACATAGAAGAGCCGACACATTTCAGCTGTCCTTGAGAGATCACAGCTTTACGATCTGGAGAGAAACACAAAAACAGTTTAACAATCACAACAAATCGATTCTTTTTGTAATAGAATCAGTTCTATCACATCAGAAGAACGTAAAGAGTCAGAACAACGGCTCTTTCTTTACACTACTGTGTGTAACACATCTACAGCACGGTTGCAAAGAACAAAATTCTTCAATTAAAATTAATTTGGACTTTTAACTGGTAACAATGGCAAGAGTAAGAGTGCTCATTCATCATGGTTGTGTTGCCTGTGAATCAGTGCAGGTTAAGTAACAGAGACAGTTCACACCAGCAAGCAGGTCGGCCTCGTCCATGTAGTGCGTGCTGAGGACAGTGACTCTGCCGGCTCTGCGGCTCTTCAGCAGCGACCAGACCTGGTGCCTGGAGCAGGGGTCCATCCCGGCTGTGGGCTCGTCCAGGAGCAGGATCTGGCAGGAACAAACACGGCACAGACGGCTGAGAATGATGTGATCGTGCTGGGACCGGTGGCAGAGTGACCGATAACTCCAGGCATGTCAAAGCCTGTCCCGTCTGGGACCAGCAGACACACAAAAACAAAGCAAAGGATTAACGGTCAAAGGGACTTCCTGCAGGTACCTTTGGATCCCCGAGAATGGCGATGCCCACAGAGAGTTTCCTCTTTTGGCCTCCGCTCAGATTTTTGGCCTGAGCGGTCATGATCTTCTCCAAGTCCAGATCCTTCAGCACTTTGGAAACCTATTAGAAAGAATCAAAATCACCTGTCAATTTCTAGAATCAACAGTGCATCTCGTCACCCGCATGCTACATTTTGGAATCAGCCATCTACGATTAAAAATGGTCAAATTGATACTCAGATGACGTGCGCTCATGCTCATTCAGACAAAACATTTGACGAAATAGGCCTTGAAACAAAACTACGACAGATCAGATGCTGTTCGATCATCACCTCAGCGTCGATGTCCGAGGGCGGGATCCCTTTGATGGCGGCAAATATCCTGAGGTGCTCCTCCACGGTGAGCACGTCAAAGATGATGTTGAACTGGGGGCAGATTCCCACCAGCTGCTTCATGTCCGACCCGTCTGCGATCTCTGCTACGGGGGAGCCGTAGATGGTGGCCGAGCCGCTGGTGGGCGGGCAGATGCCACACAGGATGTTCATGAGGGTGGACTTTCCAGCGCCGCTGTGTCCCAGCAGAGCCGTGATCTGGCCCTCATAGATGTCAAACGTCAGGCCTGAAGGAAGAAAGAGAAGGACGGCATCATCAGAGCGGACACGCAGAAGAGCTGAACAACATGTAGTTTAAGCATCGAGTCATTGGACGCCATTAACAGGCCACCAAAGGAAACGGGCCGTTACCTTTTAAGTTAAATTACAGATTACACAACTCAACTAAACATATAACACAGGTCGTCTACTGTTCAATGCTGAAAGGTTACAGAGTAGACCTTTAACTGGACACACTGAAGTGGACCTGATGTACTCTGTGAGAACTGGAGCACATCACAACATCAGCTGCTCAGTGAGAAGCCTCTGAAGGTGTAAATGTTCAGCACCCACCTCTCAGAGCCTCCACCACGTTATCCTTCTCTTTGTACACTTTGTGGATGTTGTTGATGCTGCCGGAGAAGGAGCAAACACAGAATCAGTGTCAGCTCTCAGGTTACAGGCTGGTCCCACCGGCTCTGCTCAGTAGAGCCGTGAGCCGTGGCACTGACCCAAGAACCGCCCGGCTGCATGTTTAACTGAGACACCGATTTCACTAGAAACTCTCAAAGCCTCCATTTCTCTCCTCCTGCTTCAGTATCTTCCTCTGAATGGACATTTTAGATATTTTGTGTTAAAACCTTTTGTGTTAAAAGTGAAATGATGGAAACTACAAAAGCATCCTCAATAAAAAAAGCATTTCATCAAGCTGTGGTAACCCATCAGCTGTTTAACAGGCTGCATTCCCAAGAAGTCCTTATTGCAACAGAAATATGCATCCGACTGAAGTTCATTGTGAAAGCTCAGCGTTTTACCGGATGGCCTCTTTCCCTCTGAACTCGGGGGAAACCGGCTCGACAGACTCGTTGCCACCAGGAGCTCCTTTCACCTCTGTGTCGTACACCGAGCTCACTTCCACGTAGCGCTTGCTGCGCTTGGACCAATAGGATGGCTTCAGGAAGTACACCAAGGACCTCCTCATTCCAAACTCACCTGCATTTCAGACAAAATGTCATCGTTAATAACACTAAAACAACGATAGCTTCAGACTAACCTGAAGTGATCCACAGGGAAACTTGGCTAATGCAGAACTGATACGACTATTAGTATTAAAGCGGATTTAATTAGTTGTGACTTATATTGAGCTATACTGTGTGTATGTGTGTGTACTTACCAGGCAGTACCTGGTCCAGGTAGATCGCCAACAGAAGGTAGAGGATGCAGTCCACAACCAGCATGAGCAGGGGCACGTAAAGAGGATGAGGGCCGTTGGCCAGCGAGGAAAACACGGCACCATCTCCCTGGGCCTCCAGGTAAACCACCTAACGTATGAACACACCTTATTCACACGTGTGTTCTATTTGGCTAACTGCATGGCTCCCTGTGGATTATTACTTCTGTTTATATGCAATACCAACATTAGAAGCACCTGTGGTCAAAAGACAGGATGCTAATGCTAACATCGCGTTGCTGATTCTTATAGGACGGTGGCTGGATACGAATCCTGCTGAAGGCAAAGCATCATGGGAGGGGCAAAGCATCATGGGAGGGGAAAAATACCAACAGCAGTATTCTGGACGTGGACCATTTGAAGGAGATTTTTCACCTGTGCGATCCCGATTGAGAAGGCGCTGGGGGAGAGCAGGCAGAGGAGCCAGACCAGCGGCTGTGGGAAGTCCTTGATCAGCACGGTGAACAGCGACAGGCAGCCGAACACCACCGTCAGCATGGAGCCCACTGTGCTGGCAAACTTGGGCTTCTTAAATAACGGAGTCAGCATGAAGGAGAAAAAGATCTGTGGAGCGAGAGACGAGCGAGAGTGGGCAGAGGGAGGTAGGAGGAGGGAAGAGAACCAGAATGATCAGGACTCCAAGCAGCAATGCTGTTGTACCGAGAGCACAAAACACCTGGTTTAGAGGCTGTACTGGGGGAAATATTATTATTATTATTATATATATACACATTTACAACAGGTTGGGAAGAGATCCCCTTCCAACAGTCGTGCTTGTAAAGCTGCTCTATTATTATTGCTCTTTCCATGGTAATCACTTGAAACCCTCGCATGTCACTGGATATTAAGCAGTTTTTTTTAAGGATATTGGGACGATAAACATGCGTCTACGTGACACTTTACACAAAGCAACACGGGATTACTTCTGCTCGATCACGGCTCTACTCACCGATGATATTCCATAGAGGAAGATGAGGAAGAAGACAACTAAGAAGTCACTGTTGGGGAACAGGGCCGTGTATGTAGCGATGATGGACATCAGGAAGGACATGGTAGTCACCAGAGCAGCATACAGGAGGCCCCATGACAACCTGTTGGACAACACAACACCTGAAGCACACACACAATCACACCACTAAACTGTGAAACTACAGGGACTGAGCCCTCTTCTTCCTCACCAGAAAGAGGTGTCGTACAGCCCCATCATGGTCATGGTGTCTTTGAGGCGATGCTCCTTCTCAGCCGCCACATTGACGATGAGGAAGGTGACGAAGGGCGTGAAGGCCAGGACCAGGTAGATGGAGATGAGGGCGTGGGGGAACTTCTGCACCTCCACGGAGCCTGGCTGACCCATCATCACCACCTTCAGGTCCATCTCACTCCACACTGACCGCTTTGTCTGCATCTGTGCACAGCAGACGGACCATGAGCACTGCGTTGACATTTTATGTGTCGTCGAAGGCGTTACCCTGAGCAACGCACGCGCTGCATCTTCATTTCCTCTTCCGGTTGGAGTGGGTTCACGCTGAAGAACATTGTGCTGATCTCTGGCTGGTCTCACCTGGATGATGGATGCGTCGATCAGAGACTGGAGGCGGATGAAGCCAGAGTACCAGTAATTAGCTGCTCTGCAGTTCACCGAGCTGGTGAAACAGTTGGCTGGAGGAGAACAAGCACAATGGCAACAACATAAGGACCGTGCATGCCAGATATATATTTTTATATATAATGCATTTCAACTTTAGCAGGCAATAATCTGGCTGGCTTTTAATCTTCATTTTGTAAAATGTTCTAAATAATAGGTTTGGCTTTTCCCTCATGGGGAATACAGTCTATGGAAGCCCTCAGACGTTTTTGCCAGGATAATTGTTTTTTTCCAATAGTGAAAGCTGGTGAAAAAGAGTGTGGGCAGGTGATTCTTTGTTTTTTGTCGGGATAATTTGATGTTTGTTGTTGTAGTACTTTATTTGGCCACAAGAGGCTGAAGTGCACCACTATTGCATGTTGTAAATAGGACTAAAAGCAGTCATGTTGTCTTCCAGGCGTTTTAATTTACACATTATATGTACCTTGTGTTTAGAGAGCACGGGGAAATAAATTACTTTAAAAATCACCAGTCAAAACTTTTGATTCCACAGATAAAAAAGAAGTTATTCAGAAAAATCGAACTGGCAACCTTTTCTTCACCTGGCAAACTTTTTGTTTTGTTTCAGAGATTTAAAAAAAAAAGGAATTTAGAAATACAATACTGGCTAAATCTTTTTTCACCTGTCAGAACAGAACAAATGGCTCAACATCTGAAAAGAATGAAGGCGGTCTGAAAATGTTCTAAAAAAGGAAATTTTATACGTTTAAATAAAAGAAATCAAAATTGAAGAAAGTCCGAATTAGACGATACCAATAGATTCTGTGTAATCGCTGGGTAAGGGCAGCTGGTTGAACGGGAAGCGTAGCCGGTAAGACGTGGCAGAGCTGTCCATGAACACAACACCGACATAGCTGGAGGGCTCGTACAGGCTGGCGTTCTCAAGGTCCTCCTCACTGGCAAACATCTCCAGACGATCCTGCATGTCTGAAAACACAAGGAGGGGAGAAAGGTGTCATGAACCAAGAGTAGTCTGTGCCAGGAACCTTCTGGTTCTCCTTCCTCAGTCACAGATCAACACGAGGAGGAGACAGATCTCAGGCACGTACGCATCTCCTGGGCCACCTCCTCCATGATGTGGTTGGTGATGTTACTGATTGGCGTGTAGCCCAGGCCCTTCAACAAGTGGTCGTCACGCTCCAGCTCCAAAGTGCTGATGCCTCCATAGTAGACGTGAGGATTCAGGGTGCTGATGAGTATCAGGAGACCCAACAGTAGCAGAGGTAGGATCAGTTCCTGCAAAGACAGACACGGAGAGACGCTGATGAGAAAACCACCAATAGTTTTCCATAGTTCAGCCTTTGTCCAAGCAAACACATAACGGATAGAAGAAATCTTCAAACGACGTCTCCAGCTAAACACAGTAGTCTCCAAGTCTGACATCATCCAGCTCTTCCCAGGCAAGATGGAACAACACATTCACCATCATTCGTGTCCGTCCCATCATCTCCTTCCAGGCGGATTTGGTCACAAAGCGTGTGACCATATGTGAGTGTTATAACATGAATCTACCAGTAAATAGAGAACTTTGCTTCAAGGCTTTACAAATTATTCTTTTATTTCATAGTCATGAGCTTCTAATACTGACTGTGTTCAGGGACTCTCATATCTAGTATCAAGACAAACGACAAGAGACATTCCTTCTCTTCCAATAAACAACATGCTGCAGCTTCACCTTGAGAAACAGTCAATTAAAACAATACATAGGGAGCCACTGGCATGTCAAGAGCGGATTAAAGAGCTTTCAACAAAGAACTACTTTAGAGCTTTGGTTGAGACAGTTCCACTGAGAAAACTTGATCAGAGAATCTTGTTCACCTGAGATTATCTGTGCACAATAGACTCAAAACCTCATTTAGGAAACACTGTCCTCACGCGCAGTTCCCACAGAACACTCCATAAAACGATTACTTTGATTAATTATAAATGAGCTTAAACAGCCAGCGACAAACAGTTGTCATCTCTGGTATGAAGTAAACTAGCCGTACTAATCACACTGCAGCGTCGGACTTTCAGGAGGTCCCTCAGTGCTGCCTCGCCAAAGAGAGGTTGATACACACAGCGACATTAAAAATGCATCAGCGCAAATAAAAAATGCATGGTGTAACAAACAGGAGAATGTGAGGTAGAGGAAGAGGCACAAGCTCTCTCTTTCATCCAATTCCAAAATCTATACTGTCACAGTTTAGTATTACTGTATAAATGAAGGAGTACTCTACCCAGGGCAAGAGGTTTGAGTGTTTGATTCACTCGAGCAGCTACATTTGTGACAACATGAGCACATTATGAGTCTTATTACGTGTAGCTGAGGTTTCCCTGGAATAACCACAGAGAGAGCGGACTCAGAGATCCAGACATAATATGTGCTAGCCTTGAGAGAAGGTATGTGGAGTCCAAGATAACGGCACACCACGGGCACAACAAACATCTCTTCCCTACTGTAGCGGGCAAAACCGTCAACAGAAGTAAAAGTAACCGAGAACTGTGTTAAAATAAAAAGGTTTATGTATAAAGGCAAACCAGCAACGTAATAAAAGACAAATGAGTCAGGTTTTATGTTGTGAAAATATTAAATTCAGTATCGATCATTTATAAATGACCTGCACAAGCTGTTATACACACACACTACAAGCCCAGTTCTTCTCCATTTACTCTGCACGGCGTACGTCACTGCTCCACAGCGGCTCCAGTCTAAATATTGACTTAGCTACATGACATGTTGTGGGATATGAACTGTCAACCACTGCAACAAGACAGCAGAACAGGTTCATATCAGTCTGCTACAATAAGACTAAGCACCTGAAGACTCTGTTGCTTGGTCCTCCATTTGATGAGCAGGTTCTTGTAGAGAAGACTTCTAGTTTGGTGCCAGACTCCAGCATCTCTTCTGTACATGGGTTGCATACTTCCAGCATTCCTCATCGGGATGACGTACGGACGAGAAGTCGTCTCCCTAATGCTGGCCTCAGCTGCACGTTTAAAAAAATGAAAGGGAAATGAAAACCTTTCCATTTACTTGAGGCTTTTTAGTTTTATAATACAAGCTTTACAGAACAAACAAACACACACACACACACACACACACACACACACACACCACCACCAAGGGTTTAATCAGCAAATGTCACCATTTCTGACTGTATCAAATGAAACATTTTCAACACAACTGCTTCATAGCTATTCGGTGCTTCGGAAAGCTTTGCTTCCTCCATTAATAAAATCTAGAAAGCAATTAAAATATATCAATCTGGACTATAAGCAAGCAATTCATCTAGAAACTCCACAGTGGATTAAACGGTGCAGGCCTAACATACAGTATGTTGCTGTGGAATTATAGTTCATAGAGGAAGCTACACATTCAAATACCTTTACTGTCGCATCGATTATTTCTTCAGCAGTAATATAATCTTAGTACACAAGATAAACACATTGCATTTGCTTACAGCACTGGTGGGCATGTGTTGAATGTTGCAGTGTGCACTGCATTTAGTTCCTTAATTTTGCATGTCTGCCGAACAAAAGCAATGAACTCGATGAAACACTAGATTTAAAACTGCTCTTAGACAGCACAGCACAGCTTTCCCCACCACCTCAGTGAGTCGCCCTCCGCTCCAGAGCAGCTCACAGTGGGGCGATGCTGCGCTTCTCCGGCTGGAACCACAGACCCGGTAGAAACACGCGTGTGTGTGTGTGTGTGTGTGTGTTGGCAAGGCTTACGTTTCAGTGAGCTATTGAATTGTTCGTTTGAATTAGAGAAGCACCGTCTTTGTGCACGAGGCTGTGCGCAACATGAACGGACAGAAATCTATCGTTTGTTTGCATCACCTGAGCTAACGAAGGACTCAGGCTAGCAAGCTGCAGCAACACCGCCGATATCGACCGGAAAATATGCATATGCAACTGATAAAAAGGGAAGAATTTAACATACTCACGTATGAAATACATTAAGGCATATCTCTCCTCAATTTGTAGTTTAACGGCCTTACATTACAGAGGTTTTATGTCAAGTAAACAACCCTGAAAACGAGCTCCCTTGTTTCTTACGTCGCTCTGGATTCTATTTCCTCCTGTCAAAAAAAACAGCTGTGACGTTAACCAATCAGATCTGGTCTCTGGGTTAATGACAACGGTTTGCACCAATCACAATTGGACCAAATGCCTTTATTGTCGTATCACAAACAGAGCATCAATATGTCAACTGAACAAACACTTCATTTTTTTTTGCGGAAAATAAATAAATAAAAACAAATTTAAACATAAATGCACTGGCCCAAAGAAACAGCTGACTGCAAACAGTATGGGCATATTATTATCTGCACATGAGTGAAATAATATTTGAAAAGTAACATGAAGTATCTTCTTAAACCTCTCTGGCCCACCTGTGTAGTCAACCTTTGTTAAAACACATCTAGAACTTTTATATTTGAAATTCTTGTAATCCTAAAGTCTCAAAGATCCAATATATTCAAATTTTTGAGGAAATGTGTGTACAATGATGAACAAAACATCAAAAAATATTTAAATGTGATTGAATAGTGCTATAAAAACATAGGTTTATACATATATATATATATATACACTCTACACTGAAACAACATTTAGCTGCCATGAGGAGCTGCAACAAGCTGACACAGTAAACATATCAAACGGTGTGAAATAAGATGATCTAAATGTGAATGGGGTCACAGCACATGTCTGTGTTGGTGTGTGCTGCTGTATCCCTGTATTCAATTTGAAAGTGGTTATGATGGCGGTGAGTGTGTGTCGGTAGCTTCTGGAATGTCTCTGAATTGGAGGAAGACATGAAGTGGGGCGGGAACAGGGAGCTGCTGCACTACATTGGTCCTCATCAGCAGATCTGGTCCCAGCACTGACCTAACCTGCAGCCGGCAGATGTGGGAAAGACAGGGAATGGAGTCTAGTGGGAGGAGGGCAGAAAAGAAAGGGACAATTGTCATCACTCAAAGTTTACTACAGTTCTGTAAAGCAAATCTGCAGTGTACCGGTATGTTTTGTCACTGTACCGAGATGTGGACGTGGTTCCCAGGTCTTCTCTGCCCGTCTTCGATCCAGAATATGTTTCAATGGGGGAGATAGATTCGACCAGTTTACAAACTCCAGCAGGTAATTCAACACCTCGCTGTCTGCCTGCTCCAACCTAGAAAGCAAAGAGGACAGAAAGATATTGATCGAGTACAGCCATCTGATACTTGACAAAGAGTGGACAAGTGAGAGGACAGCCTTACATGCGGGGCTGAAGCAGCAAAGAAGGTTCCAGTCCTGCCTTTAGAAGCAGAGGAAGCCAGCAGACGGCAAAGTGTACTTGGTTTAGTGCCACACAGAGCAGCTCCCTCAGTTCCTGCAGCTTTAACACACTTTTCCCATGATGATTCGGCACAGAACAGTCCCTGGTCAAAGTCTCCTGTCGAGGGATCCATCTGTGCTCAAGTATCAGTTGCAGCAGGTCTGTTTTGACATTGGCCAAGGCGTAAATCCAGTCCTCCTCACTCAAAGTTGCTCCTGCAGCTACCAGCAACCTCACTGATTCACTGAAAGAGATTTTAATCAAAGTCAAGTATGAGTCCATCGGTTTTATGTTCTGTGGACTCTGTGAGGGGGTCAAATCTGATTCGTAACGAACCTGCACGGTTCGATGGATGTGCGACTCAAGGCCAAGGAGAGCGGCGATCGGCCGCCCAGGATGCGTGAGCGGACCTGAGCGTCTGGGCTATAACCTTCCTTCAGGAGCATCTCGACACTCTTGCTCTGATGGCTGTAGACGGCCAGGTACAGTGGACTCACCATGCCATCACCACGGTCACACACACGGTCCGTCACAGCTATCAGCCTCCTGAGGACACTGCATTGATGAAATGACAGAGTCAGGGGAAAACAATATGGTACCTTAGCATGCAGCACCTCCTAAGAAGGGAACAATGTGTCGATATTAATGATCAGTACTGAGACGAGAGGAAGATTAATCAGTTAGTTAATCAACCGAAAAGTCTTATAATTGGTTCATTGTCAGTTATGAATCAAATATTGTTACTTTGGGCCCTGGGAAACTGCACTATTTTCCAACATTTAATCAAATAACAATAAAAAATGACTTATTTAGATCTCACATTTTTTTCAATTTAAACATTCTGAGACAGTTCACAACAAATTGACAAATGTAACATATGATGAGGGATCATAACTAGACATCACTTCACATTACAAAAGGTCAGGAATCACTGCACAACAATACATAATTGAAAGACGGGTTATGAGTCAGTACCCGATGTGGCCAAACTCAGCGGCAGCATGAATGGGAAGCTGTGGCCACTCACGACTGCAGGCTAGATTAGGATCTGCCCCGTGGTCCAACAGGAAGTCCACACAGGCCTGGTGGCCCTCCTGAGAGGCGATCAGCAGCGGTGTGGCCAGATCAGCTGCCTGAGTGCTCACATTGGCCCCTAAATCCAAAAAAACACTGGATTGCTGGTGTAAGTCAGGAGTGAAAAGAAGAGGTGAAGAGAGAAGCTGGGACACAAGAAGATAACTCTGGTGCATATTGATCAAGTCCCTGACCAATATTAAATTGCAAAAAACAAAGTTATACTAACAGGCATAAATTAAAAATATCTATCTACCAGCATTAACAAGGATTTCCAGGCATTGCTGTTGTCCATACTGTGCAGCCACAAAGACAGGGGAGATCTTATGGTCGTCGAGAGCCTCCAGGTTGCACACGTCGACCAGAATGCGTACAATCTCACTGTGACCCTTAGAAAATAAAAATAAAGAACAAGTTAGGATACACCGCACAGTGTTGTGCGTGTGTATTTCAGTTCCATAATTACCTTATAAACAGATTGATGAAGGCAGGTCCAGCAGGACGCGGTGTGTGTTCGGTCGACCTCCGCACCTTTACTGACCAACAGTTCTACAACCTGCTTGTGCCCGCCGTCAACAGCTGTTGGACAACAGATAGCAGCTGGTAAATATTGCAGACAACATTAATCCAATCGCATCCAATTTAACTTTTCAAAGGAAATGTATTTGGTCAGGTTTGTAGACAGTACAGAAAACACATGAACACAAGTTTGATAACGTGTTATACCTGCGTACAAAGGACAGGACAAGTCATGCGTTAGCTGGTTGATGTTGGCATGTGCTTTCAGGAGGAGTCGGAGAACAGCCAGGTGTCCCCGCTGCGCTGCCAGGTAACATGCAGATTCCCCCTCATGAGTCACAGAGTTCACATAGGCAGCACAGCCACGGGGGGAGCCTGCTGCTCACAGTCAGATACAGAAAGAGGAAAACAAAAGTTGTGTCTACCTGAAAAACTTGATGAACTAACTGCCTGTTTTTGTACATTGTTGTTTGCACATCATGCCTATTCTGAATGTTGCATCATTCATTATTTTTGTTTTGCACCAGGGACCAGTGAATAACAATTGTGTTCAGTACTGTTCACTGAATACAGATGTCTGACAAAATAAGTCCGTCGTATCTCTTATGTTAAATGTGAGGATGTCGTGCTTTTCTTTGTCTATACAATTGTAAATATGAATATCTTTGGGTTTTGAACTGTGGGTCCACTTTAGTGCCAAAATGATAAATCAATTCATCGATTAGTTCATTGGCAGAAAATCTTTTTAAAAGTTATTTATCCAGAAACATATCTAAGCATTCTTTCTTCCAGTTTCTAAAATATGAGAACTACAACCCTGAGTTGAACAATGACTTCTTACCGCGCGCAGCCGACAAAATCTCCTGCACACACTCCACGCTGCCAGCGGCTGCCGCCTCGTGCAGGGCGTTCCAACCGCGGTTGTCTCGACAGTCCACACTGAAACCTCTCTTTATCAGCCTCCTCACCCGCTTCCTACAGCCGGAGCGAGCTGCAACAGCAACACTGGAGACTGTGTCTCCGTAGCACTCTGTGAAGTCCATCCCCTGCTTCAAAAGGAGTTAGATCCATTAATTACGCCACTATTTGCAGTGGTGGACAGTAACTAAGTACAATTTGTTCTCAAATACTGTACCAAAGTACAAATTGGAGGTACTTTTTCATTGTATGCTCCTTATTACTTCTTCTCCTTGTGACGACCCTGTCTGCCTGTGTGGCTGCTTTCCTTGCAGGTGTGGCAGAGGGTCCTCGTCAGGCATAGTGAAACACCTGAGGCAATTAACTATACTGGCCCTGTGTGCCAGTGCACCCTTTATAAAACCCTCTGGATCTTCAGTTGGCTCGGGCTCCTTCCTGAGACCCACTTTGGTTTCGGTTAGTTTTACACTATACAACACTGCATATACACTTTACACGCACCCACACTGCTGAAATGACTGACTTCACATGCCACTGTTAGTTTATGTTGTCTTTTTCATTACTTTAAACTTAATAAATAATTAATCAACTGCCTCATTGAATGCGTCTCCTTTCGTATATAATCAATAGAGGACGAATCCTAACGGAATGACAACATTTAATAGCAACTTCAGGCTCCAAGCTAACGCTGTTGACATAGACATTTAAGTCAGCTGGGTTGCTAACGTTCACGAATCACAATATATAGTTAAAAAATGTCACAAGCTTTAACGTAACACTATATACAAATACATGACACACAGTACGTATAATTATTTGTTGTACTTGGGGGAAACAAAGGTGCTTATTTACCAAAAATAGAACATCAACGCCTGGGTTGACGTGAGTCGCTGCTTGATGACGTCACATCACAACACTCCCGTCGCGTGCCGCCTGATACAAGGCAGCTGTAGTTCGTCGCAGTGGATTTAGCGTTTTAGCTACTGGTCAGAAATTCACCGTTTTATCATCGGTTGTACCTTTGAATCCGGTTCATCTGCAGTTTTTTAAAAACGTCTGAAGAAATGCGAAGACGAAAAATAAAAAATCTGATGGAATCCACCTAATCAACAGTTTCAACCGGGGCTGTTTTAAGGTAAATTAAAGGTGAAAGTTTCTTGAGATTAGCAAACTATATTGTTTATTTATAGTGCTGTAGCAAAGACTTAACGGTCTCAATATAATCTAAATATATATTGATTTACAAATATACGAGTCAAAACACCCCAACATCATAGCTGTCAAATGCTTTAACCTGCACAGTTAAAGCAGAACCTATAAGTACATAGCATTAAATATACTTAAACTAGATGTATTTATTGGGCAGAATAGCCTATTTCAGATTCATATGTATTATATCACTGGGTTGTATTTATTGATGTATTAATATTAACGTGTAGTTACATGTGTAGCTACTATATACTGCTGGGTAGTTTATCTGATATAATAATTGATTAGTTGATTTAATCTGCATTAATAATCTACCTCAGCAAAGATTTTGTCGCTCAAGCTGTAAAATATATGACGTGGAGTAAAAAGTACAATATTTGTGCCATAGAAGTATAAAGTAGCATGAAATGGAACAAGCGCCTCAACATTGTACTCAAGTAGAGAACTTGAGTACAATGTAAACTATATTACACCTCCTGCACATACATACACACAACATATGTGAAGTTCATCTTCTTTGACATGTCAGATTTATCCATATAGTTAAGTTGTTAAAGTCTGTAGATGCTCCTGATTTGTTTCCTAAACATCTCATAACATGCTACTTTTTCCCTGAATTGCCTCAATACTCATCTCCTACTCTGTCTCCTAAGTTGTTCCCTACTTTGTGTCCTAGCTAGTCTCCTAGTAGGTTACAGCCCCTGTGGCCTCAGCAGCATCATGGTGGACATTGCTGTGAAGAGCGGAGCTGCTTGGACCTGTCACGCTCAGTTGGCTCAGGTGCTGCTTCCTGTTCACGTCAGTAACATAGAGGATCATGAAGAGGAGCTCAGTCCGCCAGAGGGAGACGAGACAAACTGGTGAGAAGCTTCTATTAAAGTAATTATCTGTAGGAAACGTTTGTGAACACTTGTGTTAAATGCTGCTGTAAAGAATAGGATTCTCCCTGTTTGTTTTCATAGTTTTGGTAAAGACTGACAGAAGTTAACTGTGTGTGTGTAACGTGGGGAAACAAACCTCACCACGTTATGTAAGTAAAAGGGGCAAAGATGAGTGAACAGCACCTTTGACACGTGTCCTCCCCTCACAGGGGCGGCCCAGTGCTGCTGGAGCAGACAGAGGAAGGCTCCCCTTGTGTTCTGACGCTCCGCTGCACCCCCTGCTCCCCTACTGCCATCAGCCGCCTGCTGCTCGTCAGCGAGGCTCGAACCATGGAGGTGTACGACCAGATGGGAGAATACTGCGGTACGATACGAGGGCAGAGGGACGACAGCGTCCAGCCAGACAGGTATACAGTATATTGGACTTAAGTCAGAGCCAATGAACAAAATCAAGAATATAATGACCAAAAATGCTTCATGAATGAATGAAGCCAGTCTGGAGTTTGATCTCCATTGTACGATGTTGAATGCAGGCCACTACGTCATAGACGCTTTAAATAAACTTTAATTTAGTCGCCATTGATCCATTTATTATACATTTTTGATGGATCGGTTTCTGGTTAAGTTCAGATAACGTCTGAGTTTGATGAATGTCGACGGTAAGTTGAAGCACTGTCTCCTCGCTCTTTTTTTGCCCACAGTTCAGACAGAGGGCCTTTCTACAAGAAACAGCTGATCCTCGAGCATCCGGCCTCCGCCTGTGAAGTGAAGGTGAGCCGCGTTCAGAGAGACGTTTGACGTCTACTAGAGACCGTCGATCTTCTAAACTTTCATCCTCAAACTGTTGAGACATTTGTTAAGTGCCTGGGACAATTTCTATACATGATATACATTCTACATTTGTGTTGACTTGAGTTTGATCATCTGGCTTCGGTGTCCCAGCTGCTCTCCCTGGGCGGTCGCAGCAGTGTGTTGGTGTGTCGCGTCCTCGTGGGCCTCCAGACGCTACAGCCCTGCGCGGCCCGCGGCCCCGGCATCGACATGCAGCAGGTGCAGTGTCTGGTTGAGGAGATGGGGACGAGCCTCTCACCGGGGGCCCAGAACCTCATGGAGATGGTGCACTTCCAGCAGAAGGTGGGAGTAAAGGAGCAGTGAGTTACTTATTACCTTAATGACCTCTTCTGGCAAAGAGGGGGAATTACAACAACAACAACAGCAGCCATGACTTTAGTCAGAGGACGATGCTGAGGGACTTCATGTTGTAGCTCATAACCTTCCACTTGCTTGAACTTCACTTCACTTGTGTGCCATTAGGTTTGAGATCAGTTATCCACCTTCAGGAAACCTTTGGTTTCAGTTCATTCCAGCTCACTATGAAAATCAACTTGCTACGTGACACAGGAACTGTGTTTCTCTCCAGAACCAGACCAGCTCTCTGGGTGGCTTCCTGCCTCTCCTGATGGCTGGTGGAGTTTTCTCTGCCCTGGCTCAAGGAGCCAACATCTCCCCAGCAGCCGTCAGCAACCAGCCCCCAGGCTCCAGGGTATCAGTTATTATCATCATCATTTATTTTTGAATGTCCTGCAATGATAAATCCTTTCTTTAGCATGTCCACTAGCAGCGTCATGCCAGTGAAATGTGTGTTGAGAAAATGTTTGCATATCAGATTAATCGTCTTGTTTCTGTGTCGCTAGCCTCCAGTCGGCTCCATCAGGCCTGCAGATGAAGCTCCACCGGCTCAGAACGGAGCGATGTCAGACGGCTCCTCCTCCTCCTCCCCAGACCTGCTGGTGTCTGGTGTCAACACGAGTAAGGACCATCATTTATCTCGGGTCAAAAAGGAGCACACAAGACTTGTTTACCTTTTTGCTGAAACGTTGTTGAAAATCACAATTCGGAATGTCTTAAAGTTTTTATAGATATTTTGTAGAAAATGTCCTTTCGTCATGTGATTCTTCAGGCCTTTACACACACACATATACAGTATATATATATACTGGAAACAGTATGTGTGTGTGTATATATATATATATATTGTGAAAGGTAAGTCATGCCGTCATGGTTCGTACTACGGAGCCTCCGTGTTGTTATACATTATTTGTCGCAGTAAAAAAACGTCACTTGTCCGCGAGGTTATATTTGTGTTCGTCTTGCTTGGATCAAAAAAGAAAAAACATACTCAAGAACATTGAAAGTGTAAAACGCAGCAGAAGCCTGAAAATAGTTTGCAGAGGCCTTAAACAAAACGTCTGGGTGATTCTTTTCTTAGTTTTGGAATTCCTAACTCTTGAGCTGAGCGGTTTGTGATGTGGTCTTCCATCTCCAGCGAGCAGTGGGACTGGAGGTCCAGCGAGCAGTGGGACTGGAGGTCCAGCGAGCAGCGGGACTGGAGGTCCAGCGAGCAGTGGGACTGGAGGTCCAGCGAGCAGCGGGACTGGAGGTCCAGCGAGCAGCGGGACTGGAGGTCCAGCGAGCAGTGGGACTGGAGGTCCAGCGAGCAGCGGGACTGGAGGTCCAGCGAGCCACGCCCAGCTGGCGGAGATGATGTCTCACCTCCTGAAGGCTCAGGGGCCCGGCCAGGCCGTGGGCTCCGGCCCTGAGCTTCTGCCCATACTCCAGAGCCTCTGTGGTCAGGTGACCCAGCTGAGGCTGGAGGACGCGACGGCGCTGGCAGAGAAGGAGAAGATGATGAGAAACGGCTCATGGTGGGTGAAGTTCAGTGAGTCCGTCCTGTTAAGAGTGTTTCAATTCAGTACAACTCGCCACTGCTGCTGCTCAGAGAAACAACACAGACTGTGTTGATTCATCTGTTAGTGTTCTTCTGATTAGTCATCAAAGTCACGTGACTGCGCTCTGCATGAATCTGTAATCAGATAACGGAGCTCCACCTTGTGGCAGGAAGACGTTACTGCAGCTAACGAAGGCTACCAAACATGGAAGATCAAATGCTTTAAATAATAATACATGGTTATTGTTATTACTACGATACTATACTATATGATAATAGCACTTCTTGAGATAGTCTTATCCTGTAATAATCATTCGTTTGGTGGTATTAAACAGTTTGGCAAATTTGAAGTTGCTGCTTCTAATTAAATCAAATTAGGCAAAAAGGCGACTCTGCAACCAGAAAAACATGTACATTACATTTACTTACAATTGATTAGAACTTTGCTCAGGCTTTTCACTGCGATTGGTTTAGAATACAAAACCTTTTTCGCTTTATTTCCAGTACGACTAGTTTGAATGTTTACTTGTTGTTCTGAGGAACTTGTGAGGCGCATGTGCTCACAAGCTCCTCCATCTGGAGTAACATACTCACAGCCACAGAGGGAGAACTCTATGCAGCCTCCTTTTCATTTCACTTCACAGAATCGTATTCTGAGAAGATGTGATTGATGGGAGAGCGTGCAACTAATTGTCCCTGCATTTATGAGATGTTTGAGCTCTTCTTTTCTTAATTTAAAGGAAAGTAGTGTCGTAGAAAGATTATGCTTTATTGATCACCGTGTTTAAATCTCTGCAGCCACGTCATTGTGTTAGTCACGTTGTTGGGGAGCCGAGGTCGGTGTGGAGGAAACAGGCTCTTCAATGGGACAGTGGTTCTGCTTGTGTTAGGTCGCATTGTTAGCTGACGCCCAAACATTTCCCACTGCGTCATGGTAGAACATTCACTGATCTCCAATCTGCCTGGCAACACAAACAAAATCTCATAATGCATCAGACCGCCTGGTAATAAAGTCACTGAAGCTTTTATGTTCTTCTTTTTCTGGTCACGGTTGTGTTCAGCTGACAGACCCGGCCACATAGAAGTGTCCGGGTTAGCGGTGCAGGGAGGAGGCTGATACGGAGACAATAGAGTTCATTTATCAGCATCGTGAATGTTTGAGTCCTTAAACTGTTGACAAACTGCACCAAACCTCATTGAATAAATCAAATCTTTAAGTCACCGCTGACACACAGGCTCAGTATCAGTTAACTTAATGTAACATTACTTTCACTCTACAATAAAAACGTGTTTACGAGCTGCTGCTGCTGCTGCTGCTGCTGCAGTTTGATAAATGAGGCTCTTTGACGGAGCAGAGCAGCACATGTGGGTTCAGAGAGAATGTCAGCTGAGTCTGACTCCACATCGAGGACAGGACGGCAGCTCAGCGGTACGTTTCACCCACACATCAGTGGAGTTACCACAGTTTAATACTTTGAATTAGATTCCAGAAAACGTGAGGAAGAAGAATATCTGTAAACTGAGGGACGAACAAAAGTGTCATTTGAGTGTTTGCTTGTTTTAAAGATGCTGATCAGTTATCTCGAGTGAAAAGTGAAAGAATTGTTACTGGAACTTTGTTCTTTCTTGTGTACTGGCTGTCCTCCAACCTCGTATTTGATGTTCTTGGAAAGCTTGTGATTTCCCAGAATGCTTTTCGACTAATGCAGGACGTTGTTGCTTGTGCCACTGACTTGTAGGGTTAGGGAGCGATAATGACAGCGATAGAAAGTGTTTTTTATTTTCAGAAGAGAAACTTTGATATTAATGTTGCTTACGACCTAAACCCGTCTTGCTGTTGCATTGCATTCTGGTCTGTCGTGATTCTGTAGGTGCAGAAATTGGTTTCTTACTTTTACAACAAATTTCTCACCAAATCTTGACCAGTGATTTGTAATGACGCTTGCACATAAAAATACATCAACGAACAAAATAGAACTAGACATTCAAAGTACATCACCAGCTGATTTCCCCTCAATTACTCGATTCTTTGAGATCCTTGAGGGTTAAAAAGTAATTCTGAGAAAAACAAACAAATGCAAAGACATTCAGGACGCCAGCAGTGCTGCAGCAGGACTCTGGTGCTCAGCGCTGACTGTGTGGCTGGTTTACTTTTACTGTCTGTTTATATTTGAGGTTTTGTCTCTGATGTGACTTCATGTTTGTTCATGAATCACTCTCATTCCTCTCCACTACAATTAAATATGACTAATTTAAGTGCTTAATAGAAAGTCACATAGTTATCATATTTAACATGAGTCAGAACCTGGACTAACGAGACCTGGTCTAAAAATGACATGTTGGGAGTTATCAAACTGCTGTTTGATAACTATTCATCTTGCAAAAGTTGCGCTGAGTTTAACTTCATCAGATCACCTTTTTGTTATTGGCAGTAACGTTGCCACGTGTTGCCTCTGCTCTGCAGGGAGTTGGACTCGGCCATGGAGCGTCGTCTGGAGGAGATGGAGAGGAGGCTGAAGGAGCATGTGGACCGTCGCCTGGACGCTCTGGAGCAGAAGCTGGAGAAGGCCCTGCTCAGCGCCCTCAACCAGGGAGACACGAGCAGCGTCCACGGGACCGTCGGAGCAGACCGCCCCGATGGCAGCCACGCACCGAGTCCAGAACCGCTGAAGGACGAAGAACATGCAACCCTTCCTGCCCCTGAACCTTCTCAGCTACACCTCAGTGTCAGAGGGAGAGCAGAGCAGGACGCAGACAACTAAGAGACACAGTCGAAAGAAAAAAGGGCTGAAATGGGTTTATTGATAAAATAACACAAGTATCGCAATAACCTGCTATAAAGAAAAACAATGCTGTTTGACTTCGTGTCCTGCTGCCAAAGAAACCTCTGTAACGGTTTGTTTGCTCCACTGTTGGACGGAGTGAATGTCCTGGATGTAGGACTGACATCAGCTTGTGGACGCGATGTAAGTTCAGCCGACAGAAACCAAGAATCTGTAACTGCAGATATCCATGTTACTAAAATCACGCCCTGTGGCTGCAATGCATTCTTTGAAAGTTAAACCACATGAAAAAGAAAGTACCTGGAGATACGTCACCAACAACAGGCCGTCTGACAGCAAGCAGGTTATTTTAAACCATCACAATGAAGTCATGCATGTGATCTTATCCAGGTTGTTGTTGGCAGGTTTTAACATTACAATTATATACATGCAACACCAGCAGAACACTTATTTATTCATGTAACATGTGCACGTAAACTATTGTCCTCCAGGTCTCAGGATCCACATGAACTCCAGTCAGTATCCTGAGCGACAGTTCTTCTCATTCACACCATGCACTGGAAGTCTTTGCTTAATCAGGCCTTAACCTTTGTTTCAGTAGTTTGGTTCGAATCTCAGAATATATATATGTTTATATATATAGTATACTGTATATATAACACGTAACTGATTCAAATGTGTTTTAATACGACACTAATGTTTTAAATAATGGACATGTCTGTAACATAAAGCTGCCAATGTAAACTATTACAAGGACAGTTTTGACCTGATGTTGATATTAAAAACAATAAAAATATATTCACACAGATGAATGTATTCTGTTGGGGGGGTTAACTTCTCTTCAAAAAACAAGGGAGTAAATTACAATCAAACCTGAATAGAGAGGAATGAACAATGAGATGATTCTGTTGAGCAAGGCACTAACTTGGCAAGAGCTCGGTGCCTTTCAGAAAGCTGGAGGACAGCAAGACACGAGAGGAGAAGGGCCTTGAATGAGTTACGTGGGACTGCAAAGAACAACACAATCTCATTTTATTAAAGAATTTAACATAAGAAATCTGTACGGCACAGTTCCTTTAACTATGGCACCACAACCAGCAGAACATGTTGGCGTTCAGTTTGGTATCTTTGGGCTCGAGCGCTGACAAAACACATGAGTCAGAAAATACTTGTAAGAGCCGACAGTGCTGATTTATGTGCGGACGACGGAGGCAGTTACAGGAAAGCGTTGCTCAAGAGATCAAATCAACTGAGCCGATGGTTCCGTCCAGGAACGCTGGTCGGAATAGAACCATGAAGGTCACTGAGGTTCTTTGTATGTGGAGAACCGCTGCCGTTACTCGAGGAGATGGTCGATGCCAAAGGCACCGTGCATGAACCAGCTGGCAGCAGAGTCGACTGACGTGAAATGTGTCACACATTACATAAGGAGGATAACATATTGTAAGACCATGTGCAGATGTCTGGTTAGACAGCGACAGTCATTAACCAACACACATTTAAATGTAGGATAGAAGATGTTACTTTCTGTAGATTAAGGTTCGGACACAATGACACCGTATGCATCATGAAAAAGACAGAGTGGGATAAATGTGAGATATGCAACTGTAAAGAAAGTGTTGAACATGAGCTGAGTGGAGGAAGTTCAGCGTGGAAAGAGAGACTGAAGGGCAGAGTGGTGGATACAGGAAGTAGTGGAGCATCAAAGGACATTTTATTTTTTGAATGGAACGGGTTTAATATCCAGAATATAACTTCTATATGAAGTTCATTTTTTTATTATTCTTTTTAATTTTGGTTTGTTTGTTTATTTTATTTATTAATAATAACATTATCATTGTGTTCAAATGACAGTTGTCATAAAGTCATGATGTTACACACTCCGGTACAGTAGGTGGCGGTATGCACCTTAAACGTTGGTTTGTAGTCCGCCATTAAACTCGAAGAAGAAGAAGAAACACGCATGTTTATGTTTACTGGTGGCCCATGCTGCTGTAGCTACACGCTAGCAGCCTAAAACGATACTAATGGTGCTTTACTTGGGTTTGAGGTATTGTGATCCAGTAGTTGAAGTACTTTCAGAGGATGTCGTCAGCGTGAAGCCTCACGTTTATTCCGTCAGCTCGATCACTTCGCTCCGAAAGTCCCCTCCCGCGTGTTCCTCTTTCAAAGTCCCTGCGCATGCGTGTTCTAGCAGGATGCACACAACAGTATTTTACATGAATGTACAGAATATACACTAGACCATAATGTACTAAATGAACATCATGCTGTATTGAAGAAGACTTGAAACTAGAGATTGAGACCATAAACTCATGTTTACAATGTTTACTGAGGGAATAAATCAAGAGAGAAGTAGAGTCATTTTCTCATAGACTTCTATACAACCAGAGGAGTCGCCCCCTGGTGGACACGAGAGAGAATGCAGCGTTAAGACACTTCAGCGTTCATGCTTATTGTTTGATCCTTTTGGCTGATTGAGGAACATGTTTGAGATCAAATATCGACTGACAGATTTTTATTGACACTGTCAATAAAAACAAGTTTTAAAAACTATTTTATTCCCATTTTTTGAAAAAATTGTCATTAATCAATCAAGGACAAAAATACTATTCAAAAAATATTCCATCAAGAACATACACAACAAAACAAAACTACGGTAACCTGCAGTTAAATCGTTGTAGCGACAGATGGAGTAAGTAGAATATAAAAGGTCTGACGATGGAAAGATTAGAGGAAAAACTGATATGAGAAGTACGAGTACAGGGTTGAAGCCTCAGTTCCCAGGGTGATGAAGTTGGACCTTTGAAGGTGCGTGTGAGCGTAACATGGAAGAGCAGTGCTAATAATTACAAGTTCATAAACGCAGCAGGTGTGGCCCCAGACGCACACTCCCTTATTGGTTGCCATGTTTTTCAAAGTGTTCATGATTGGTTGAAAAACACTTGAGAGCCAGCTCGGGATTGGTCGACTGGTTGGGTTGTTGATTGTTTGCTCATTCAGCTGAGGGGGTCACGGTTCGATTTCCTCGGGGACGATGATGAGGAGGACGTCCTCGTTGCCTCGCCTCACCACAGTTCGCAGCGTGTCGTTCCGCTTTATGGCCGTGCTGACGTCACTGGCCGAAGTGATTTGCTCACCATTGATGCTGATGATGACGTCTTTCTCCTGCAGGCCAGCTCTGTTACCAAGAAAGAAGGGCTTTTATCTCTTTTATAACTTTTCCTTATCAAAGCATATGCATACTCCACTTGTGTTGTTTTAAAGGCCCTGAAAACCTTTTTTTCTATCATACTAACTATGTTTGTTATCTCTGCATGGAGATTATGCATTCAGTCGTGTGTGTGCATCCCTACATCTGTCTGTCCACGGCTAATCGCACATACTACTGGACCAATCAGTCTCACTGTATGCTCGGTGACCTCTTTTCTTTCAGGTTGCAGGGATTCACACTTGTTGAAAACCCTTTCAATTGACTGTTTGATACCATGATTTGTACCTCTCTTGATTTGCAGCCCGAGGTAAAACAATGAGAGCTACTTAGCTGTGAGCAGCCGACGAGAGTCCTACAGTGTGTTTGGCTATCGGAGCTAGCAGCTAACAGGGCTAATACAGCTAACAGAGCTAACGGAAGTCAACGCAGCAGGACTGTGGACAGACAAAGAGGCAGAGGAAGCGTTAAAACAGTCAACATCAAGTGTTAAATCGGGAACTGCAGTTTAGCTGCACACAGCTGGTGCAGACCTTTGCATAGATTAACATGAGAACACACCTGTGTCAACTCTACTGAGCATAGGTTTCTATTTGCTTATGTAGTCATTATGAATAATGTTGTACAGAAATGTTTAAGATTTAAAGCCACGTTTTCAGCAGCTTTGTTTTTATAATTAAAGCAAGACCTTATTAAATGTGGATGGCTCCAACGAAAATATGAATCAGAATTCTCCCGACTATGACTGAAGCAGTTTGAACGCCCTGCCAGAGGGAGTTGGACGTTCTGGGTGGGAAACACTCATGCCTTCACTGCCAGCTTTCAGCTCGTTCCAAATGCAAAACAGCAGCTTTGAGTCTGAACTCCAAGAAGACTTGTGCTGGCGTGAAACTCACCTCAGATGACAAATGCAGAATTACTCATACTCGGATCTTTTAACCTGCGTTTAACATATTGGGCAGTGAACACCAGATAATGTGGGAATCAGAAGTGATGCGAGAGACACTCACGCCTCAGCTGGAGTCCGGCTGATGACCTCGATGACATACGCCCCGGAGGTGAGATCCGGGAAGTCAGACTGCCGCTCCTTCAGCTCCTTCGCCAGCCTGACGGGAGAAAAACAGCCAAAACATGAGCTCTTCATTCAACTTGAAGGGTTGAAGCATTGGTTCAACATGTAAAGCATCGCTCTGATTAATTGTGGTAAAACTGCAAATTTCAAACTTTGAAAAGCTGCAACCTCAACAATGGTCTGATTTTGAGAAAGCATCTTGCTGCCGATCATTCGGTCAGCATGTACTAATTCAATCAGGTTGCTGAGGCTCCACAGATTCTTCTGAAAACTAGTTTAAGATAAAATTATGTCATTTTTCCAAACCACAGACCAAATCACTTCTATCAACGACCCCGATGTTAATGATTTAAAATGTATGTTGTATATTATTATACCAGTTTGCAGTTTTTTAATACATTTTCAGTCATTCAGTTTATTTCACCTTACAATGAAAATAAACATGAGATCATTATCACAGTGAACATTTAGTCACCAACAACATAATGACAGAATCATGACGCATCGTGAATGATTGAACTGAACCCCACCAGTCTCTTTAAAGGTCATAAAGTGATGTTTGTTTTGGTGTTGAGAGGCGTTTCCTGCTGTGACAGCTTGGGCGTCACTCTGCAGGATGTGGGCGTGGCCTGGGTTGACTCGCATTCTTAATTAAACTCCTCATTTGACAGCAGGTACCTTAAGCATGAGGTCACATCTGCTATACCATCACCACCCTTGTTATGTAGGAATGTCCGGACTGAGAAACATACTTTCGGGGTTCAGGGAGATTAATCAATGAATTAGTCTCACTGCAGTTCTCAGACTTAAGTGGCGTTTCTTTTACACAACAGAACAGTCTGATCTGATAGAAATACAAAAGATAACGCCTTTTTGTTGCAGATGGTCGAGGAGTTTCATTATCATATGAGGAAAATACTCAATGGTAGTATTTTTACACAAAGCGCTATATCAGAAGCTACCGTCAGAAGCTACCGTCAGAAGCTGCTACCGAAGCTACCGTCAGAAGCTACCGTCAGAAGCTACCGTCAGAAGCTACCGTCAGAAGCTACCGTCAGAAGCTGCTACCAAAGCTACCGTCAGAAGCTGCTACCATCAGAAGCTGCTACCGTCAGAAGCTGCTACCGTCAGAAGCTGCTACCGTCAGAAGCTGCTACCGTCAGAAGCTGCTACCGTCAGAAGCTGCTACCGTCAGAAGCTGCTACCGTCAGAAGCTGCTACCGTCAGAAGCTGCTACCGTCAGAAGCTGCTACCGTCAGAAGCTGCTACCGAAGCTACCGTCAGAAGCTACCGTCAGAAGCTGCTACCGAAGCTACTGTCAGAAGCTACTGTCAGAAGCTTCATACTTTTTGCTCAGAAAGCAAATATGCAAATTCATATCAAAAGAAAGGGAACTCATTCGAGGAAAGACTTCATCAATTCTTTTAAATGAGTGATCCTACAGAGTATTCATTAGAGCCGATACTTGTTAACTATACATACAAGAGAACATTTCCAGATAGATTGATACTTATATAATAAATCCCAATGAGTTATTCTAATGAGGTCAGTCCACACACCACCACTGCACACATGCACACGAACTACCTCAGTCAATCTCCATCAAGCCCACCCCGACATAAAGAGATGGTGATGAATGGACTCGTTGAGCTCTTCTAATCGGAGCTTCAACATAAAGCTGCTCTGTTCTTCTGCACTCAACCACAAACACAACTCAAACCATCTGAAGGCCTCGTCCACCGACACGCAGCCGGCCGAGCTCCGCCCACCAGGGAAAGAAATCACCACCATGTTCTCGCTCGGTGGTTTTCAGGATGACAGCACTGAGGCGCTGTGTTCAGTTGTAATTCAAGAGAGGCCGACACAGCAGAATGCAACAAAACAACCCAACACCACAACAAGGAACATTCTTCTTCTTCTCTCATCTTTCTCTCCTTCTCATATCTCTCTCCCATTCATTCCTCTTTTATGCATAACATCTCCAGTAAGCATGTTACAGGCTCAGTTAACCCACAACACACACTGACACTCAGCCATGCAGGACCTTCTGTCTGTGTGTAACAACAGCATTTAGTTTTAAAGAAACATTTCAGAAAAGCGCTGTAGAAGAAATGGAGGAGAAGCTCGTCTTTATATTCCAGACAGACACAATAATGACAAAGACCCAAAATGCAATTTGTGGGAGCAGATCGGTCGGTTTGACACTGAATGTTGCTGCTGAGTGTTTTTACTTTGATCTCACTGAATGCTTTGTCTCTCCTTGTCTCTGACGTTACAGCTGTCCGGTTGGTCGGTGACAAGCTCATCTATTACGAGTATGAAGCAGACATCCTCCGCTTGGTGCTCAAACACAAAGATAGTCGGCCACATAGTTCATAAAGCAAAGGGGCGGAGCTCGCCTACCATACAACCATGGTTAGAGCGGTGATATCTTGTCAAGATATTAACATAGAAATATTTTTAAAAAATAAAAAAACTCGGGATGCTTTTTCATTGTTATGGAGCAACGTAAGCTCTCTTCTGTAGTCCTGTTTCTGGCCAGCAGGTGGAGTTTAAGTCCAACATTCTCTCTCCTTTGAACTTTGCCTTTGGTCTCCACCAACTCCTGAGAAATATAACTGAGTCTCTTTAGCTGCTAAATGCTTCACTACATCCAACAGGTACTCGCTAACTTTGTCTGTTTATGACTGTTTTTTTAATGTTTTAATGAATGTTCTTAATTGTTTTTAAATCTCCTTTTCTTTTGCCTTATGTTTTGATGCTTTTAATGGTTTTATGTGAAGCACTTTGAATTACCTTGTTGTTGAAATGTGCGATACAAATAAACTTGCCTTGCCTTACCAAAAGATTACAACAAGACAGTTTGGCTCATAATGTGAACAAAAGCTTTAGCTCTCCTCTGATCGGAGCGTGTCTGCCCTGAACATGCAGCGACACGTCAGACTGCTTCGTCTGCAAACACGTTACTGTGGCAATTACACCTGAAAGCTGTTTAGCAGCGACCTGCACTGTGTAAAGCACACAGGGAGTCTTGTGCCACTCAGACTGTCTTGAAAAGTGCCTTTATTACTGTTATTCCTAAATAGGACAGTCACCACATCAAAGTATTGATGTGGTGATTTTATAAGGCTTTCTGCTGTGATTTGTATCTCATGGAATCTCATATTTGGCCTTTTCACCGACATTATTTAGAGCTAAAAAAAGCATTAAAATGATTACACCAAGTGTGTGTTGGGAGAGTGGAGGGCTGTCAGTACTTTGTCTCTGGGTGTTTGTGTGAGTGTGAATCCACAAGTGCTGAGCAGTTTGTGGATTTCTGCACAATTTCATCTCCTGAGGCTCCAGTTCCTCCCAAACTGCTGTCCGCCCCAAACACGGCGAGGAAAACCACCATCGTCTCTGTCTGACCGGCAAACATGAGCTCACATCCTGCAGCGTGTGTGTGTGTGTGTGTGTGTGTGTGTGTGTGTGTGGGTCATATAGACTCCACAACATTTTAATATTAAAGTGAGTTCAATCATGTCCAAAACTAATCCTTAATTATTTAATTAAAATGACAAAACCAAAACACCATTTGTAACTTGTTTGTTGTTTGGCAAATTTACGTTTTTGCTCAAACAGTCTTTGGACAGATGACATTATTTTATGCTTGTGGGGATGTTTGCGTTCTTTTGTGTGTTTGTCTGTGGAAGCATCTTCACCACACACACACACACACACACACACACACACACACACACCCCTGCTTTCCACTGATGGCAGATCAAGATGGCAGACAGGAAGTTTGTGTTTGGATGCATTGGCAGGTCTGAACCGGCCCTCCACAGACCGGAGGAGGCAAAGAACAGTTCAGTGTATTCTTGAGTTTTCTGTGTCATATAATACGTGCTGTTTGTGCTGCGTCAAAAGACAAACAACTGAGATGAACCCACATGAAAGTTTCCCTCTGTCTCCTGACCCGCTGATATCGGCTTTCATGAGTCATGATATTATTTTGCTGAGGCACCTCAAATAGCACTGAGCGAAAATAAAAAACTGGCTTTCCATTTAGGGGATGCTCAGGAAAACATAAAAGAAATTTTCTTTCCAAAAAAACAATAAATACTTGATTCTGTTTTGGAAAATCAAAAAGAGAGAAGCAGACAGATGAGAGGAGCTTTTAACAGGAGAGGAGGGCGGAGGAGGGTGGAGGAGGGCGGAGGTTTCTAGAGAGCTGCATCATGAAACAGCACCAAGAAAGAGAAGATAACATGGAAGGATGAAATCGAGTGGTTTCTTGCATATCATTAAAAACACAAGTCTCTATTTTATGCTGCATTTCAACTCTCCTCTTAAGTTTTGTCATAAATCAGAGATTATGACGATTTTTGGACAGCAAATGGATGAGCAAATAAATTAAATTAAATGAATCATTCCAGATGAAAATAAAAATCGGACACATAAATAAACACTGCAGCAGCCAAATATCTCTGGGATGAAGCAAGGAACCTCATTAGTACTAACTACAAAAACGTCTGCAGACTTCAGAAGAAAGAGAAACGTTATTGAGGAAATGATCATCAGTGAACGTCTAAGACATCCAGCGTGATGGACGGAGAGGCTGACGCTGCAATACAGATAGAAGGTCAAAGGTGAAGTCTCCATAAGTAAATTAAAAACAGCAATAAGAACCATCCCATCCATCCATCGTCTCTCTGCTCACCGGTGCATCGATCTCGATCAGAGCGATGTCGGCCTTCTCGTCCACGTCTTTGATCTTGGCGTCGAATGTCGCTCCGCTCTTCAGCTCCACCTGGAGGAAGCAATAAAGAACGTTATCTTACTCAGCACCAGTCGCCTTTGCCTCTGATAAACTGCCACTTCATTTGATATTCTTTGGTTGTTTTATGAATTAAATGCAGAGGCATACTGAAGCTCATCATCACTGACAATGTTTGTTTCAACCACGAAACAAACATCATGAAGTGGACACGTTTGGAAAACAATAAATATGAGAAATTAACTACAAGATTAAAATACCATTTATCAGAAAAACATAATCTGCATATTGTCTCGACAGCTGTGAAACTGCTCTGCGTACCTTGATTCGGTTCTTGTTGGCCACCACGTGGGCGTTGGTGACAATGAGTCCGTTTTCAGACACAACAAACCCAGAACCGCTGGCGACCGCCACCTCCCGCTTTGAGAAGATCATCCTGAGCAGAAAGAGTTATGAGAGGCCAGCAATCACATGAACTCATGTTAACTAAAAACTAAATATACACTGAACTACAGGTTAAGAGGAACCAAGTGAAGACATAAAGAAGATTCAATTCAGGCGATCACCAAAGTTATTACAATGCAGCCTGAGGAAGATATTCATTAATATTCATTCATATTGGTAACAAATTTAATGACGATCCATCTAATATTTGAATTAAAAAACACAAATGTCACCAGATCATTGTTAGAATCGTTAGGTGGTCGTTTTACTTGCGGTACAGTTCAATATGAACGACAGCAGGTGCAATCTTCTCCACCACGTCAGCGATGAAGTTGTACTTTAAACGAAGACTGTCGGGGTTCTGCTGACCTGAAGGAGGGAAAACATACCGTCAATGAACTGCATCTCTCTCACACACACACACACACACACACACACACACACACAGAAAGCATTCCCATGGCAGACCTCATGATAACTTGGGTTTTGCTCAGCAGCAGCAGCAGCACCGGTACTGGGAGTCAATCATGTGTTGTACTCTCTCAAACCAAACCGTATTGACCCCATAGAGACGGGCTCGTGTTGCCAGGTAAGATAAAATGTCTGTATGTGTCAAACGTGCCGTCAATCGTCGTGCATAACGTCGAGTTAAACCAGCTCCAGATGTGGAGTGCAGTATACGAACTGTCTGAGAGCAGCTGCAGACTGTCTGCTCTCAGCGATGCTTATAAAACAAAGGAAATGACTCAGAGCCTCGAAAGATACGGAGGGATAACAGGGGGGGGGGTTACCAGTCCATGCATCACCTTACATAACCCCAACTTGGTTTCACAACATCTTTATTTTATTTTCTCATTTCACTGGTCGGTCTTTGTGTACGTCCCTCCCACTCCGACCTGCAGGGACCAGTCAGGAGACACTCTCTCACTCTCTCACTCTCTCATCCGTGTGTGTTGGTGTCAACAACATGTGTCATCAGAGCAGAATGATGTAGAGACATTAGGGTAATACTGAACAGGATCATGGTGCATCATGATACAACTTTCACGTGTTTCCCATCCCTTCACTTCTTCCTCTGTCTCTCTGGCAACGCCAGCATTGTTCCACCAGGTGTGTTGCACTTCAACATTCACCTGTTGGCTTTCTAAACATGGGGAACTGCACCCCATCTCCTGATACCCACAATGCCTTGTGTTCTCTGTCACTTGCATTACGCCAACATTTCTTGGTGCAGAAAAACACAGTATTTTTTGGACTCGTTATGAACTCAAGTTAGAAACACTGCAGCGTTCAGACCAACTAATCAGCAGATGATGGCTGTGAGCAGCATTTGGTTTCTAACTCTAATCGCTTCAACACCCTGCTGCTGGCAGCCAACGTCTCGTGAACACCGCTAAATACGGAGTGAATCAGGGTTCCAGTGTTTTTGTAATCTGCACCACAAAACAAAGACAACACCAAGGTAACAGGAACATTTCAACAACGAGGAGTTCATTTTTAGGCATATCTATAGTTTTTGATTTTGATCAATGGGCTGATCTCATATCTACTTATTGTCTCTGTGAGAGCTGATGTAGCTAAAAACACTTCTGTAGAAATTACTTTAACAATTAATCAATATTCAAAATAGATTATGCAAGAGTCGATGGACTCATCGTTGCAGCTCTTAGTGCATATAAATGATGTGTATTCTGTTATTGTTACAAAAAAAAGACAAGAAAAAATAACTGCTAAATTATCTGGAACTAAGCTACATCAGCTCTCACACAATAATCCGATTGTTTGTTAAATGATCTTCTTTACTTTAGTTTACTTTATCATAATGCAACTTTACACCGTTTGACTTTTTGGAAAGTATTTCAAGTCAGCACATGCCACATAACTTCAATAGAAACATGCATATTTAGTCCTCGTAATCTCGACTCGAGTCTGAAGTCTGACTCGAGTCAGAGGACCTCCTCCGGTGCTGCTGCTGACTTTCTGACTGAGCAGCTGTTTGTAGTGAATGTCCACTTCAGCCTCAGCTGCAGCCGACCGTCTCCAAGACCCCGATGTGTTGATGTGTGTGTGTGTGTGTGTGTGTGTGTGTGTGTGTGTTTGGCTGGAGGATTAGTGGTGCGCCATGCTGCTGCAGCTTTGAAGTGAACTGAATGGAGCCAGTCAGACTGAGCGGAGAAACACACTGCAGGTGTCGGTAACAGACTGAAAAAGGTCCATTCTGCAGTGACTCAGTGAATAAAGCTGCAGCAGGTACGTTTGGTAATCTGCGCTCAGATGTCAGTGTCCTTGAATGCACCATCAAGTTCAAAACAATGGACCGATGGACTTGGTGCTGAGCGCCACCGGTAGAGGAGACGGACTGACACACAGTTTGCTTGGTCTTTTCATGCAATGTGTAAATAACAGGAAAAATAAAGTAGAACACCAGTATTATTCTTTAATATAGAAGAAAAAGAAGCTGATTCATTGGTCATTCATTATATATCTGCAGCCTGGTTTGTCTCTGCAACAATCAACTCTAAGAACGGACGGTTTGTCTTTTGATTATAGTTCCACACTTACAAGTTGGCTGAGAAGCTTTTTGTTGCGAACACAAAAACTTTGTCTCCTGAAAGCAGCTCAAACATTCCATCCACCCAGAAACCAAACGATACCACGTTTTGAACTTCATGTGGAATCTCATTACGAGCTGGACGAGCCTGAACTGGGAAACATTCCTCCACTTCCTGACAGAGTTGAGTCACCGTGCAACCGTGTTTTGTTGATTCTGTATCCAAGCCTGTCAATCTGACAAAGAGCTCACAAGACTGGACAGGAAGCAGAAATAATAAAAAATCCATAAAAGGATCCCTTCAAATCTGGTTAAATAACTTCGATTGACTCAGATCTGTGTCTGTTGCAGAAGTTACACAATCAGCCAATCAGCTCCAGAGATGAATCATTACTGAAGACTTGATAACGTGCGTGCTCAAGAAGTTCAACTCCTCAGAAGAGACGATGAGACAATCCGGTCACTCTCTCTTGGTTGGACATATTAGAGATAGGACGAGAGTAAATTAGCAACAAGGAGAGAAGGGAAGGAAAGGAGAGAAAGTGAGGGAGTATAAGACGTGCAAGGAAAGGAGATGAGATGAATGGACAGAAAGAGAAAAGGCATGATAGGAGAGGAGAGGAAGAAGGAGACAGAGGAGAAGCAAACTCCTCTGTCTCCTCTTCCTTCATCTGTCCTTTTCCTGGAGAGATTATATATGGAAGGGGAGGAAAGAGGATGAGAGAGGTGTGTGTGTGTGTGTGTGTGTGTGTGTGTGTGCTCCTCAATATGCTTTCATTACTCTCTCACATACACACTCACAGGGGAACACTGTTTTTGCAGCACAGGGAGAAACTCAAGACCTCCTGGCCTAATGTCTACACATTGTGACCTCGATGAGATAACATAACAAGTGTGCATGTGAGTGTGCATGTGAGTGTGTGTGTGTATGTGTGTGTGAGAGAGAGAGAGGGAGAGGGAGAGGGAGGAAAAACAACCCCAGCTTCAGAGTTTGGTGCAGTGTGAGGGCCCGATGCAAATCTGACTGATCAGCAAATGGACAGATGCCAGAGAGACAGAGCGAGGAAGAGGAGGAGATCATCATCTACAGACGGCAGGAAACAGCTTTGTTTGGTAAAGATCCACACAAAAGTCACACCATCATTTCATGTGTTTTTATCAATGAAAATTGGAATAATAATGTAAAAGTGATCATTCCCTCTAATATCGCAAATCATATCGTAATTGCAGTATCAATCAAAATTGCATATTTTTAAGTTCTGATGAAACGCATTAAATCTGCATGAAACCTGCTGTGAAACCACTGACATGCTGCTTATTGTGGATCGAATGTATAGAAGCAGAGGTTACCCTGAGGTTTGTGAATTAAAGCTGAACTAACATTTACTGAACAACGGCCACATGTGGCCACAACTGACAGTCACAGGATAACTTACTCAGTTGTCTCAGCTCAGAAACATATATCTAAACTTTACATTGTACTTCATGAATGTGTCAATTAAGACAAAAGCTCATTAGAAAATGGATTATTTGGAAGATCTGAGGATGTTTGACAACTCTGATGAACAGATGGAGGAGAAGAAAGCTGCTGCTGAGGTCACCCAAGTTCAAAACACAAACACACACACACACCGTCACACACACACACAAACACACACACACACACACACACACACACACACACACACAAACACACACAGTCACACACACACACACACACACACACACAGCTCTCACCTTCCCCGCAGGTTCCTCTCTGGATGAAAATCACCGGTGGCTGCTGCAGCTTCATCGCCCGGTTACTGACGCGCTTCAGCTCGCAGATGTCCCGGTACGAGACACCATCGCTGCCGCACACCGGGTCGGAGCTGGTGCAGGAGCACACGCCGGCTTTCCCCCTGTGCCTCACGGTGGCGGACACCTCCACGCCGTCGGTCACCGCGCACTCCATCCCCTCGGCGCACTCGCGGTGTCCGGTGCCGCCGCACTGCTCGCCCTCGCCGGACGCGCACACCGGGCAGCAGTCGCAGCGGTCCAGCACGTCGCCGGCCAAGCAGTCTGCGGGGATCGGCGCGCACTTGGACTTGTCGCACTTCTCAGAGCAGCCGATGGCGAAACGTTTGGCTATCCTCGACCCGGCGATGAGATGCGGGCAGAGGAGCAGGGCCATTACGCAGAGGACTAACCGGAGACTCATGGTGGGAGAGCCAGAAAGACTCTGGAAGAAAACACCGGGAGCTGGAGTTCAAATTGAAATGCAATGCTAGGTGATAGTCTATGAGAGTTAAAGTGGGATGCAGAGCGGAGGTCAGACTAACTAACTGATGTGGTTTGGAACTTCAGTGTCGGGCTGTCCCGGTTTATAAGAGCTGCCGGATAAACACAGGAGGCGATTGGAGGGCGCGTGTGACGTCTGTCAGGGGGGGGGAGGGGTGATGGAGGTGTGTGTATGTGGTGTAAGCCGTGCATGGTGGACAGTAACTGCACGTTCTGAAATGTTTTTTTCTTCAATTCTGTGCTACTTTAAAGTCACTTGAGAGTACATGTTCTGTACATTCATCAGTCAGCTGCGTGCAAATCAATTTATATGCAGTGTATTAAATCCACCAGATAACTAAAACAAGCTCAAGCTACGACAATAAATAATGAATTAAAACCTCGAGTTTGACTCAGACAAACTGTAGGACGCTCCATCACTAAAACCTCACAACCATTCACACTATAGCTCACTTATGTGATTTACTGATTTACTGTTTCTGTTTATTAACAGAGCTGTCTCTGGATATCTTAATTCATTATCTGAATGAAAATGATAGATCTCACCATGTCTGTCCCTCGGTCCCTGTCTCCATCCACTTCATCACTTCCCCTCAGACCCCTGCGATCCTCCATCCATCCACCAGAGGCCCTCAGACTCTCCCACCTGTCACGTGACTCTCACTGCACCTTACTCACCTGTCAGGAGGAACAGGTCGAGATCTTCTAAGTACCGACTATCACCTGTCCTTCACACAACATGCAGACAAAGAGGCTCAACAGTGCATGTTCCTCCTGCAGGCTAAGGTTTTTAATGTCCGACAGGGCATTTTAACAGAATAACAGGAACATTGCAGCCGGGTTTAAGTCAAGTCAAGAATCATCAAGCATGCAACCGAAACCCCCGGCACCCCTCCAACCCACCTCCCAGACCTTTACAGTCATGCAGTGGAAGGAAAGGCAGGCTTCATGGCTGAGCACACTCCACACCTCCTCCATCACTCCTTTCAGCTGCTCACATCTGGCAGCCGCTTCCCTGCACCTCTGGCCAAAAAGAGACTCTTTCATTCGCACTGCAATACCCAATGAAGAGACGGTCACCACGTTTCAATGCAGCTTTTCTCACCTGCTCTTATTTATTCATGGATTGTTTGTTTCAATATAATTGTATGTGAATTGGGTGTATGCTTGTTCGCCACCAAGACAATGTTATATCACTATATGTGATAAAATAGTCCTCTGTCCGCCTTCTACATCCTTCTTTCCAAACTCATCATCCACTCTGCGCTGCCGCTGCTGCTGCCGTCGCTGCCGCCGCCGCCGCCGCCGCCGCCGCCGTCGCCGCCGCCGCTGCTGCTGCACATTCCCATTGACCTCCAGTCAGTCAGTGAGTGCTGGTGGGCAACAATTGATTTTTCCAGAGAGACTTTGTGATTGAAACGTTCAGCCACATTTTGGGAGTGGTCTGTTTTGAACACTGTTGGTGGGAACATGCAGCACATTTTATGCCAGAATGACACACTTATAGCTTTTACAAGAGAGAGATTCTGATCAACTGTGTTTTGTTCTCTTCATGTGTGTAAAGCTCACTCTCCGTCCTCGTGCTGTTTGCTTCCTCTTTGGTATTACTGCGCTGTGTTTATGCTTCTTCACGTCACTGAATTGTTCAAAAGGAAAAGTTCGTCCGAGAGTGTCAGTAACCTTTACTTAGCAGAGAGCAGTCTGTCTGTCAGAGATGTCTGTCTGTTAAATGTAGCTAGCAGCTGGTTAGCTTAGCTTAGCACAAAGACTGGAAAGAAAGGGAAAGACGTAGCCAGCTGTCTGTAAGTGACAAAGTCCCCTCACTGGTAAAGCTCACACATGAACACGCTATATCTCGATTGTTTCAATACAAAGTGTAAAAAAGGTGATCCAGAAAGAAATACAAGTGACTGAAGGACGAGTAAGTTCGGCTTTATAAACGCCCGTCAGATGATCGGATCCTTCTGAGGCCTCGAGGCCGTTCAGCTGCTCCGCTGCGTCTCATCAGAGAGACGACGTGATGCAGAGGGGATTTTCATCCGTCTCCGTCTCTCTGTTTGTGTGTGTTGATGTTGCCACCCTCAATCGCCATAGTGACGTACTCCAGAGGATCTGAGAGAGAACGAGCTGATGATCTCAAGGCTCCCTGCCTGAATAAAGGGGAGGATGTGTGGACGTTCACTATACTCCCTGAAGGTTCTTTAAACGGGTTCCAGCGGTCTCTGAGGGGATTTCAATTGTCATTGAGTTTTCAGTGGTCATTCAAGGGGTTATACAGGTCTTTGGAGACCTTCCAGGGACCCTTGAAAGTCTTCCCATGAGACTTTGAATGTGATCCATTGGTCTTAGAAGAGGCCCATTGTGTCACGGTTGGGCTTTGCTGTGTGTGTGTGTGTGTGTGTGTCTCTCTCCATATCATGCTCATTCTCTCCACCTGTGCCCAATCACCTGCCCCTGGCATTTCTTTTTGCAAACCCCAGTCATCTCTACTCACCTGCCGGCAATCCGCTCATCACCCCTCACCTACTTATACTCCCCTGCTTGCCCTGTTCTAGTTGCCGGATTATCATTTGTCCTTTTTCCTCCCCGAGGACTCTTCTTTTTGTGACTTTGCTTCGTATTCCAGTTTGGACTTTTTCCGCTCCCGGTTGGAGTTGTTTTTGGTTTCTGTTTTTGTGTATGCTTAAGTGCCAAAGAGTCATTTTACCTCTCATTGTGTTAAGTCTGCGCCTGAGTCTCTGCTCCAATCCTAAACCCACATGGTAAACCATGAACCGACACACATTGGTCCTTTAAGGGTACCAATGTTCCTTTAGAGGGCTCTAAGGGTGTGTGATGGAATTTTAGGGATCTGTTGAGAAGTTCTGCTGGTCATTTAAGGGGCTCCAGGGATCTTTCAAGGCCTTTCAGGCCTGGAAGGAGTTTTATCCTGGAAGGAGTTTAATGGATCATTGGAGGGGCTAGGGGCTCCACTGGTCCTCAACGTGGTCCAATGGGTCTCAAGGGATCCTTCAAAGAGTTCCAATGATACTTGAAGGTGAATCGGTGAACTTTGAAGGGGTCTGCTGTTTCCTTGAATGGTCTGCTGCCAGGCTCCATGGGGTTAAGTGGTCATTGAAAGGGTTCAAGGGGACTGCAGTCTGAAGAGGTGCTATTGGCCTGGTCTTGAATCAGTTCTTCTGATCCATCACTGAGTTTCAGTGACCCTTTACTTTCATCAACAGGTCATGGCGGAGTTGAGAAAAAACCTTGCGGGAGTTCTAGTGACCCGCCTAAAACTATTCCAGGAGTCAGTGGAGTTCCAGAACTCACTGAAGGTCTTCCAGGAGTCACTGAAGGAGTTCCAGGAGTCACTGAAGGAGTTCCAGGACTCACTGGAGGACCTCCAGGAGTCAATTAAGAACCGCCGCTCAATGAAGGACAACCAGGACTCACTGAAGGACTTCCAGGGGACTATGAAGGGTTGCTTTAGGCCTTGAAGGAGTCCTGTGGATCCATGAAAGGATTCCAAGATCCTCCGCAACATAAGAACGATTTAACGCAGACTTTGCCAAGAGTGTATGTGGTCTCATACTTTAAAAACATGATTGAACTGTTGTATAATAATGAATGTCCTGGGAGGAACAAGCATAAGGTCACGCTTCTCCTCACACACAGACTATTGGAGGTTCAATTTCCTGTTCATGTGACGCTGAACACAGAACATTTATTGGCTGCAGCAAACAAAACGGTTCCACTTTGTTCAAATCACATTTAAAATTAAAGTTGACATTTAACAAGCTGAATAAGAGAACAGCACTCGGTCATATGATTATTTGCAGTTATTGAGCAATGTTTACAACACTTTATTCTTGGATTAAATTCATATGAAACAATAATAAGCGTGTCTGTCCTAATTACTTTTACTGAGTGAAATAGACGCGTCAGCTCCCTCTGCTGCGTGGAAGTGAACTTGGAATGAACGAGCCAGAGACGTTTGAAAATAACGTTTTTTAAATTTGAGTTTCAAAGTTTATTCTTGACCTCTTGGAAACAGTTCCTTTAATAGCCGTTCTGGAGCAAGTTCATGATTCACTCTGGAAATATAAATTCAAAAATGTTTGAGTCATGCGTGTAAAATTAGTACGAAATTCACATTAAACGGATATATATGGCAATAAATTAACAAAACGCTCCAGTCTCAGGGGACACATGTCCGGGGTCAGTTGGACAGCTCATCATTCGCGTGTGTGTGTGTGTGTGTGTGTGTGTGTGTGTGTGTGTGTGTGTGTGTGATCGATCTAATTCCACTCGAGTTGAGTCAGTCAGCAATAACGTTTTGATTTATGCATGTGCGTGTCCGAGTTGGATAGAGAGCATGAAAAAGACAAAAGAGAACAACAAAGTTAGAGTTGGCGTGCGTTAACGTGCAGCTGTCTGCTGCCTGTACACAGCGTGTGTGTGTGTCTTAGTGTGTCTTAGTGTGTGTGTGTCTTAGTGTGTGTGTGTCTTAGTGTGTCTTAGTGTGTGTGTGTGTGTGTCTTAGTGTGTGTGTCTTAGCGTGTGTGTGTCTTAGTGTGTGTGTGTGTGTGTGTCTTAGGGTGTGTGTGTGTGTGTTTGTCTCGGATGACTCAGGCCTCCTCCCATCCGTCCAAACAGTCCAGTGAAGTCCTCGTGTCGGGGCGGCTCCGCAGCGTTCAGTCTCATCGTGTTTGTGCTTTCAGATATTAACTGTAATCGCCTCCCTTACAAACATCAGGCCTCCGATGCTGACTTTGGTCTAAATCGAGACAAACAATGACGTTCAGATCAAATCAGGACGAACAACCTGAAACAGATCGACAGAAGAAGTAGAAACAACAGTGGTTTCAATGCTCCTGGTTCCATTCTGCCGCGTTGTTAGCTGGACTCAGACAGCCTTGGCAGACCAAGAACCCAACCGGACCTGAATCGTATAGGTCGATGGTTTCTGGTCCATCTTGCCTCTTCAGGTCTGACTTAACCTGACTTCTCTCTGGGCAGCATCTCCCTCTTCAGACAGAGCAAACTGCCAAAGAAGTCACTTCACACTGACATCTTTTGAGGAAAAGGAAAACCTGTACAAACGTCCAGCTGAGGTGCATTTACATTGTATAAACAATTTATGTTAGACTCATGCAGCTGCACTTAAAAGCAAATAAAGCAGCTTTTCCTTTGATGTCGAGGCTTTTGGGCTGAGTTTACAGCGGCGGGGCTCCAGTGTTTTCTCTCATGTTGTCCTTACTGGCAGCATCACGGCTCATTCTTAAATCCTCAACTGGCAGCACTGGTTGGGTTCAGTCTTCCTCTGTGAAGAAACACATGGTCCTCTCTGGTGTCTATTAGCAGGGGCCCATTTTAAAACGTGAACTCGGAGCCAGAGAGTGGCGGTGGCTTCATTAGACGGAGGAGATCCCAGCGCTGATAAAGTGTACCGCTGAATCTAAATCACAGGGTGGAGATGACAGGTTGTGTAAGAGCTTCCTGTTTCACCAGCAGCCTGAGATCAGGACGACCTGACCGGAAGAGTCAACCTGAGGTGGAAGTACCATGTGTGAGGTCAGCTGTTTAGTTCAGTGTGATAAGTAGACAAAGTCATAGCTAATAAAAATGACCGTTTTCATTTGACAGAACGAGAACTCATCTTTCTGAGCTGCAACATAATTTAAACAGATAATGAATCAACATCGGACCTTTTTGACATTTTAAATGTTCATTTTAGTTTTTTTCCCCACATCTAACGAAACTAAAGCTCTTTGTTGAATAGTACTACAGCCCAGAGAAGGAACATGTTTGGTGCCTAAAACTGCACCCTGGTTCCTCCGGTTGAAACGCAGTATAGAGTTGAGTTCCTATGAGGTTCCTGGAAGTTCCTTTTGTGGTTTCCCGGAGACAAGACCAGGGAGTTACTTTGCACGGCGGGCTGACGAATCGTCTTTTGCACGGATCAAACTAGATACAACATGTTGATCAATGAGCTTTAAAAGTGCTTTTTTTGACCTTTGAACAGTGCCAGGCTAGCTGTTTCCCCCTGTTTCCATTGTCAATGCTAAGCTAAGCTAACATGCTGCTGGTAGCAGCTTCATATTTAGCATACAGAGATGACAGCGGTGTCGGTCTTCTCATCTAACTCTCAGCAAGAAAGTAATGAAGCATATTTCCAAAGAATGCTGGACTATTCTTTCAACCGCGACCGATAACAGCTGCTCACAAGAACGAAATGCTGCAACAGCTTCTGTGTCTGGCTTCATTTTACTCCTCTGAAGCTTTGCCATTTGTTGAAAGTTTGGTTATCAAAAGCTTGAACTACGACCATGCGCTCGATCAGCTGCACGAGCTACGAATCACATCGTGCTCAAAGATTCATCTGAGTTCACATTTAGGTTCATGTAGGCGCTTCATCTTTGCAACATAAGTCTGTTTGCATGAAAAAGATCCCCAAGTTTGGAGGCATCATGAAAAGTAATAAGAATTGGTGCAAAGATGTTTTTAAAGACGTTGTAGCCTAAGTGTAGTACACACTACACCAGGGAAGGAAGCCAACTTATGTATTCCACATACTCTGTATGCTTTTATGTTTTGTGCCTCTGACGTGGATGTTCTTTAGTGTCTAAACAACTACAGCATAATACTGTTTGTAGTCCATGTTTCTATTTTAACACAGTTATTCTAACCTTTTTTCATTGTTTGTCCACTCATTAAGTGTCAATATTGTTTAACCTTTTAACTTTAATCTTACATTGTTTTTAGGTTTATTTTGTAAACATCTGCCTCTTGGGACTACAGATGAAAAATAGCCTTTTGGCTAACTTTATTAATGTAATGTGCACTGTCCCGTTCAAATAAACCAATAAATAAATAAAATAAGTTATGTGTTATGATGATAGTACTTTTGTAAATGTGGACATTTTGTCGTGTATTATTTATGTAGTAATGCATCTAATAAAAAGTACCAGCAATAAAAGAATATTGAGTTAAACGTTCGCTGACATGCTCACATCAACTCAAACCTCCTCTGCGGAGCTTTCAGAGCTTCTTTCCGAGGACAGGCAGCCGATGAGCAACTGAAAGCTGCTCGCTCCAGAAGAGCCATTACCGGTGGCGCTCTGAGCTTTTGGATCAAGCTCTTTGGCTGAGCCTGAAGTGAACCACTGTCTCTGTTATCTGTGAAGAGATCCTAAAACCGTCTCAGCGTCATTTGAGAAAGTGATACAAACGTTTGCAGAGCAGCATGAAAGTGCTACAGAAGTTCAGAGCGGTTTGTCAACAGAAATCAACCTGTTGATGTGTGTCTGACAGGAACCAGCGCTTCATCGATGCATTCAGTAGATGATGTGATGTCAGTGTTGTCTGTCCAAAATATGTTTCTCATTTCACTTGATTCATTTTCAGCTGCAGACGTTCGTGTATTTCCACAGCGAAAAGAGTTGATTTTCAAAACTTGCAAATCCAATGAGAACATCTTCACATCTGTAAACAACACAGACTCAAAGGAAACTCACTGAACGACGTGAACGTTTCCTGGAGGAGCTTGAACACAACTCTCTCACCCCACTAACATTTAAGCACTACCTCGGGTTCAAGCCTGCTTTATTTCTGTACGATTGACCGAATTCAGTGCAACGGAAGCTAAACTGTGTTTAAAAATCTCTGTAATGTTTTCTGATCTGAGAAAACTCCACTCGAGGAAACATCTGGACGAGACGTCACCCTCAGGAATGAATGACTGACGGTTATTTCGGGGAGTTCCTCTCGAAGGCCTCAGCGGTCCACACAAACTGAACTTGATGTTGGAAATATTTCTGTGGATATTTGAACGGCGCTGACTAACAGCTGGAGAAGAACAGATGTGACATAATGAAGTGAAGGCAGTGTGTAGACAGTAACGCTGCCCTTTTATAACTCGCTCTGTGCTTTGGGTCACACTCTCACTTTGGTCTCCAAAGTTTGGTTCATGTGAAGTTCATGTGAAGTTGCTTTATCATGTTAGTCACAGTCTGATGAAAATAAACCATTAACTTAAAAGTGCAAAGTCTTTTCCACTGCAGATGTTTTGACTTTACAATTCCTCCAGAAGAGATTTTGTTTAACCCTGAAACCAGAACACGCTTCCCCACATCGGAAGTGGAAATCTTTTAATTCTTTACAACAAATGTATGAACGCGGGTTTCTTTCAGGTCAGTTCATTCATTTGAACTTTGCCTTCTTCACTACCCATCATGCTCATGAACGGCTCCACTCCACCACCTTCTGTGTCGAATATACAAGATCCCAGATTGCAACGTGGCCAGAAGTGCAACATATCAGAGAGAGAGCAGGTAAACAATGACGTGATCGAGTTGAGCACAAACAAATAAAGATGTAAAAATCAGAGTTCATCTGGAGAGTTCATCTGGAGAGCTCATCTGGAGAGTTCATCAGGAGAGCTCATCTGAGAGCTCATCTGGAGAGTTCATCTGGAGAGCTCATCTGGAGAGTTCATCAGGAGAGCTCATCTGAGAGCTCATCTGGAGAGCTCATCTGGAGAGTTCATCTGAGAGCTCATCTGGAGAGTTCATCTGGAGAGCTCATCTGGAGAGTTCATCTGAGAGCTCATCTGGAGAGCTCATCAGGAGAGCTCATCTGGAGAGTTCATCTGAGAGCTCATCTGGAGAGTTCATCAGGAGAGCTCATCTGGAGAGTTCATCAGGAGAGTTCATCAGGAGAGCTCATCTGGAGAGTTCATCAGGAGAGCTCATCTGGAGAGTTCATCAGGAGAGCTCATCAGGAGAGCTCATCTGGAGAGTTCATCAGGAGAGCTCATCTGGAGAGTTCATCAGGAGAGCTCATCTGGAGAGTTCATCAGGAGAGCTCATCTGGAGAGTTCATCTGGAGAGTTCATCTGAGAGCTCATCTGGAGAGCTCATCTGGAGAGTTCATCTGAGAGCTCATCTGGAGAGTTCATCTGGACAGTTCATCTGAGAGCTCATCTGGAGAGTTCATCTGAGAGCTCATCTGGAGAGTTCATCTGAGAGCTCATCTGGAGAGCTCATCTGGAGAGCTCATCTGGAGAGCTCATCTGGAGAGCTCATCTGGAGAGTTCATCAGGAGAGCTCATCTGGAGAGCTCATCTGGAGAGCTCATCTGGAGAGCTCATCTGGAGAGTTCATCTGGAGAGTTCATCAGGAGAGCTCATCTAGAGTTCATCTGGAGAGTTCATCAGGAGAGCTCATCTGGAGAGTTCATCAGGAGAGCTCATCTGGAGAGTTCATCAGGAGAGCTCATCTAGAGTTCATCTGGAGAGTTCATCAGGAGAGCTCATCTGGAGAGTTCATCTGGAGAGTTCATCTGGAGAGTTCATCAGGAGAGCTCATCAGGAGAGCTCATCTGGAGAGCTCATCTGGAGAGCTCATCTGGAGAGCTCATCAGGAGAGCTCATCTGGAGAGCTCATCTGGAGAGCTCATCTGGAGAGCTCATCAGGAGAGCTCATCTGGAGAGCTCATCTGGAGTTCATCTGGAGAGTTCATCAGGAGAGCTCATCTGGAGAGTTCATCTGGAGAGCTCATCTGGAGAGCTCATCTGGAGAGTTCATCTGGAGAGTTCATCAGGAGAGCTCATCTGGAGAGCTCATCTGGAGAGTTCATCAGGAGAGTTCATCAGGAGAGCTCATCTGGAGAGTTCATCTGGAGAGCTCATCTGGAGAGCTCATCTGGAGAGCTCATCTGGAGAGCCTCCACCCGATGAGGAAGAGCACGAGGAATGGACAAACCTCCTGAGAGGAGATGAAGTACTGTGTGGGAGAAGATTTACAACATGTGGAAACAGTGATGCCAGGAGGACGCACGCAGACCCTGCTCCTCACTGAAGGAACCAAACCCTCAACCCTATTCAACACTACCCATATTATTGCTATTAGTTATATTTAGGACTTTTCTTTAGGTTCAGTCAAGTTTGCATTTACCGTTATTCATCACAGGTGCGTCCTATGAAGTCCTTTTTGTGTTTTTGTCTCAACCCAAATATGTGCATATATTACCAAATCATAATTAAACAATGGGCTCAGAATTTGAAATGAGAAACATCTGCTATATTTAAACCCTCCAGCCGCTGCTTTGCTCTCAATCCTCCCGTTAGCAAAGAACACACCGGAATCCAGTAAAACAAAATGTTCAAAAGTCTTTAATAAACAGAGCACATGGTCTTTGAATCACGGACACAATAAAAAGGGTCAGAACAGCTCATTGTATCATCTGTTTAAACTTTAGAAAGAACAATGCAGGCATTTCACCCAACGTATGTCTCACAGGGAACAGCAATGGAAGGGGGGGGGGGGTCCATGCACACGTGTTCATACATATCAGTACATATATGTAGTTTGTTTTCCCTCAATGTAAATAATAAATCATCAAAATTAAAAGCACACCAGATCATTAAAAACACCCACAACCAGCAGAGCTCGCAGTCAACAGCACAGAAGAAGAAGCTGCTGAGCTTCTGCTCGCCTGCAGCTCCAAAATCACAAGAAACTAAATGTGCAGATCAACAAACCAACAACACAAATACATCAACAGCTGGAGTCACAGAAGAAGAGCGCTGAATGTGCAGGAGGTGAGTGAATGAAAACACTTAACAGAAACATTTGAGCTGTTTCACTGCGAGCGCTCAGCAGAACAAGGACGAGTCACCGAACAGTCTATCCTCACTCCTTTGGTCAAAATCAGGTTTTTGCTTCAGTTGAAAGATTTAAAATCTTCTATGATTTAGAAAGTTATTGAATTCATGCAGATCATTTTAAAATGAAGCAGATTGATAGAAGCGAATAACTCTGCATCTCCGGTCCTAAATGTTTGTATACGTGGTCAATTTTAGGGATTAAGGTTGAAAGTTGAGTTCTCATTTTTAAATCTGAGCTAATTCTCCAAAGTTCAACTCTAAGCTGAAGCTCCACGCAGATCCACTTCACCTCAAGTACTGAGCACAGAAAACAAGATTTATTCTTGTCAATTTGTGACTTTAATCAAAGAGAGAATTGTAGATTTTTTCATACAGAATTTATGACATTAAAACATCCGGGTTCTTTTTTATTGAAAATGTACGACTTCGGTGTCAGAATTCTATGCGACACCGGCAGGAAACGTGTTGGTGAAGAAGATGAAAACAATGTGCAGACGTAGAAACGCCAGTGAATCAGGACTCTGGAGCTCGAAAGCGCCAAAACGTTTGTTTGACAGGACGACGTTTCTACTGGAGAAGAAGAAGAAGAAGAGACGGTAATTAGGATCAAAGAGTTTTAACATCAAGCTTGGATTGTCTTAAAAACAAACGGAGGTTCTGGATTGGTCAGTCTCTCTGCAGCGTCGACACGGACATCTGAGCTGCTGCTGTAGAAAACGACACCACTACAACCTCGGGTTCATCCGTCTCCGACATGAACCACGAACCCACCAGGCCCACCGCCGTGCGATGAGCCGGGTTCATGTGCTCATGCCACTGAAACAGATCTAAACCTTCACTGTACGACATCACACATCGGTTCATCTTTGCATGACAACGTGGGTTTTTGTTTGTCAGCAGTTTGTTTGTAAAATAATATCCGGGAAGACAAGAGTGAAGGAAGAGACGGCAGAGGAAGAAGGTCCTACTCCACATGTGCACACATACTAAAACTAAATGGTCCCAGGACGTTTTGTAGAACTCAGGTAGATTTCTGAGCACACAGAGCACCTTTCAGTGTGTGTGTGTGTGTGTGTGTGTGTGTGTGTGTGTGTGTCCTTTAGAGATTGTCAATCATCATCAAATCAAATCAGGGACATCTGCATGTCAGATTTCTCAGTGGTGCGACCGTTCAGCTCCTCCTCTCCGCCACCGCCGCCATTAAACCCCATTTCGCTGCGCCGCTTCCACGGCGACTGGTCCTCCGTTACTTTGGCGACAGCACCGTCTCCTGCAGCGAGAGGCGGGAGCGCGCCGAGGGGAGGGGCATCATCACGGAGGGGACGCCGCTCAGCCTCCACGGGAGCAGGCCCAGGAAGCTCTCCTGCTGGTGGGAGTCCAGCGCGAAGCTGAGGGCCCGCTGAGGGTTGTGGGTGGAGCAGGTCCTGGTCGGGGTAGTAGAAGGTGGAGGAGGATGTTGGGGAGGGAGAGGAGTGGTCACTGGGTTCCTGGAGAGAGAGAGAGAGGAAGTGAGAGGAAGTGAGAGGCGGAAGAGAAAGACGGTTGTGAACGACGGATGGAGGGAGCACAGCGATGACTCGGTGGATGGATGGATGGATGATGGTGGATGAGGAGAAAATAAAAGGTAAACGGGAGAAAGTCTCTCGTTGTTGGGCAGCTGATTAAGCTGCAGGTTACCTCGTTCACCAGAAATCTTATTTAACTTAAAGGTTGATGTTTTGGAAAACACTCATTTTCACTTTCAGTACTTCAGAAGCCCAGATAGGGAAGAGAGACGAATAACTCTCCGTTTTCTGTCCTCTGTGCTTATGACTCAAGAACAAGTGAAATAAAGGTTTTCTCCAGGATCATTTATCTAAGTTACAAAACATTAACGCTGCAAGCAGCACCTTCTTACACATCAACAACACACGCATGATGAGAAACGATGGTTTGTAACCGGTGCTTAAGTCTTTCAGGAGGGAAAACTATTCAGACCAGACGTGTTTCATGTCTCACTCGCCTCTCAGAGCTCCTGTGAGTATCTGAGGAGATCTAGAAGACAGATTTAAGGTCTGTAGAAACCAGAGCGCCAAACAGGGTGAGCTGTGTAACAGTCATCATTAGCATCAGGCTCTTATTGAACAGCTTCTGTCAGAGACCAGATTACAAAGTCACGTTTGCTGGTGATCGAGGAAACATCGAGGTAAACTCTGACATTCGCTCTGGATACAAGAAGAAGAAACATGCAGGTTTTATGGGTTCAAATGAAGTATTTTGTATTAGTAGGGAAAGTAAAAACAGCAGCCAGATCACAGTCACAACATGAAGTATGAACGCCCAACAGGACTCGCCCTCCACTCCGTGACACCTGCCGGCTGAACTGCTGAGGTCACACAAGATCCGTCCAAAAGGAAAGCGCTGTGAGTTGGGGTTGTAACACAAGGGTTCATGCGGTTAAAAAAGCAACACGTACGAACGAGTAACGCTGCGGTCGCCGAAGGAGCGGAGCGGGAATCGAACAGCGGCTGCTAAGGAAGCAGAGAGGCAGCGGGGCTTGGTGATTGGACGATGAGCAGCGGCGGGAGGGGCAGGAAGTAGGCAGCAGGGCTCATTTTGGGAAGGTTAGTACGTCACTGTCACACCTCACTCTCTGGAGAAAACACACACGCACGCACGCACGCACGCACGCACGCACGCACGCACGCACGCACGCACGCACGCACGCACGCACGCACGCACGCACGCACGCACGCACGCACGCACGCACGCACGCACGCACGCACGCACGCACGCACGCACGCACGCACGCACGCACGCACGCACGCACGCACGCACGCACGCACGCACGCACGCACGCACGCACGCACGCACACACACACACACACACACACTTAGCGGAGAAAGGAAAAGCTCATGATGAATTTGTTCTGCTGGGAGTCAGGAACGCTGTAAATGTTATTAAGACGTGAACAATGACGCACAACATGAAGGAAATAAAGCAGACAGATAAAGAGGACAGGTCAGAGATGGTTGGTCCTGTTGTGAGAATGAAACGTAACAATGGTTTGACCCAACTCTCTCATCTAACATGTCAACATTAAAAGAGAGAATCTGAGACGTCGATGTCAGATCAAGAGGAGACGATGATGTCGGGGTGGGGCGGGTTTCGATGGAGGATGAGGACGCTGCCAACAAACAGCATTCAGGCGAGAAAACGATCCTCAGAAGTAAGTAAAGCACACCTGCCTACACGCCGGCATCAAACACGGCTCAGAGGGAAAGTACCAGCAACACACACTTCTAGAGGTTTGTTGTCGACGTTCTGCTCCAGCTGTGACCTTAGAGGGTTTAACAGCAGGGGGCGAGTCTCTTCAACCCGGACAGCCGGTAGCTGTGGGGTGGTTCACTCTGGTTCATGATATAAAGGGCTCAGATGGACACGGAACCAGAGAGCTCCTGTTGTGTTTGCAAGGTAAATGCTCGGCAAAGGGGAGGCTGGTAGCTGGGGTTAATGGGGGGGTTAAGGGGGGGGGGGGGGGTATGGGGTCACATACGTGCTGCATTCACCGCTGCAGAATGGCGTATACCTCTGTATACAAGGGCTGGACAACCTTCTGGCCTGACGGACCTGAAAACAACAGTTTACAGCTCGGTTACGGTCATGTGAAGAGCTGCTTTCCAAAACACCACCCCTCCATCTACATCTACATCTACCTCATCTACATCTACCTCTACATCTACCTCTACCTCCACCTCCATCTACATCTACCTCTACCTACATCTACCTCTACCTCCACCTCCATCTACATCTACCTCCACCTACATCTACATCCATCTACATCTACCTCTACCTCTACCTCTACCTCCACCTCCATCTACCTCTACATCTACCTCCATCTACCTCTACCTCCATCTACCTCTACCTCCATCTACCTCTACCTCTACATCTACCTCCATCTACATCTACCTCCATCTACCTCTACCTCCATCTACCTCCATCTACCTCTACATCTACCTCTACCTCCACCTCCATCTACCTCTACCTCCATCTACCTCTACCTCCATCTACATCTACATCTACATCTACCTCCATCTACCTCTACCTCCACCTCCATCTACCGCTACCTCCATCTACCTCCATCTACATCTACCTCCATCTACCTCTACCTCCATCTACCTCTACCTCCATCTACCTCCATCTACATCTACCTCCATCTACATCTACCTCCATCTACATCTACCTCCATCTACATCTACCTCCATCTACCTCCATCTACCTCTACCTCCATCTACATCTACCTCCATCTACCTCTACCTCCATCTACCATCTACCTCCACCTCCATCTACCTCCACCTCCATCTACCTCTACCTCCATCTACCTCCATCTACATCTACCTCCATCTACATCTACCTCCATCTACATCTACCTCCATCTACATCTACCTCCAGCTACATCTACCTCCATCTACATCTACCTCCAGCTACATCTACCTCCATCTACATCTACCCCCATCTACATCTACCTCCATCTACCTCTACCTCCATCTACCTCCATCTACATCTACCTCTACATCTACCTCTACATCTACCTCTACCTCCACCTCCATCTACATCTACCTCTACCTACATCTACCTCCACCTCCATCTACATCTACCTCTACCTCCACCTCCATCTACATCTACCTCTACATCTACCTCCATCTACCTCTACCTCCATCTACCTCTACCTCCATCTACCTCTACCTCCATCTACATCTACCTCTACATCTACCTCCATCTACATCTACCTCCATCTACCTCCACCTCCATCTACCTCTACCTCCATCTACCTCTACCTCCATCTACCTCCACCTCCATCTACCTCTACCTCCATCTACATCTACCTCCATCTACATCTACCTCCATCTACATCTACCTCCATCTACATCTACCTCCATCTACCTCCATCTACCTTTACCTCCATCTACCTCCATCTACCTCCATCTACCTCCACCTCCATCTACCTCTACCTCCATCTACCTCTACCTCCATCTACCTCTACCTCTACCTCCATCTACATCTACCTCCATCTACATCTACCTCTACCTCCATCTACATCTACCTCCATCTACCTCCATATACCTCCATATACCTCTACCTCCACCTCTACATCTACCTCCATCTACCTCTACCTCCATCTACCTCTATCTACCTCCATCTACCTCTACCTCCATCTACCTCTACCTCCATCTACATCTACCTCCATCTACCTCCATCTACCTCTACCTCCATCTACCTCTACCTCCATCTACATCTACCTCCATCTACCTCTACCTCCATCTACCTCTACCTCCATCTACCTCTACTTCCATCTACCTCCATCTACATCTACCTCCATCTACCTCCATCTATATCTACCTCCATCTACATCTACCTCCATCTATATCTACATCTACCTCCATCTACAGCTACCTCCATCTACCTCTACCTCCATCTACATCTATCTCCATCTACATCCATCTACATCTACCTCCATCTACAGCTACCTCCATCTACCTCTACCTCTACCTCCATCTACATCTACCTCCATCTACCTCTACCTCCATCTACCTCTACCTCCATCTACCTCTACCTCCATCTACATCTACCTCCATCTACCTCCATCTACATCTACCTCCATCTATATCTACATCTACCTCCATCTATATCTACATCTACCTCCATCTACCTCCATCTACAGCTACCTCCATCTACCTCTACCTCCATCTCCATCTATCTCCATCTACAGCTACCTCCATCTACCTCCATCTACATCTACCTCTACCTCCATCTACATCTACCTCCATCTACCTCTACCTCCATCTACCTCTACCTCCATCTACATCTACCTCTACCTCCATCTACAGCCATCTACCTCTACCTCCATCTACCTCTACCTCCATCTACCTCTACCTCCATCTACCTCTACCTCCATCTACATCTACCTCCATCTACATCTACCTCCATCTACCTCCATCTATATCTACCTCCATCTACATCTACCTCCATCTATATCTACATCTACCTCCATCTATATCTACATCTACCTCCATCTACAGCTACCTCCATCTACCTCTACCTCCATCTACATCTATCTCCATCTACATCTACCTCCATCTACCTCCATCTACAGCTACCTCCATCTACATCTACCTCTACCTCCATCTACATCTACCTCCATCTACCTCTACCTCCATCTACCTCTACCTCCATCTACATCTACCTCCATCTACCTCTACCTCCATCTACCTCTACCGCCATCTACATCTACCTCCATCTACCTCCATCTACATCTACCTCTACCTCCATCTACATCTACCTCCATCTACATCTACCTCCATCTACCTCTACCTCCATCTACCTCCAGCTACATCTACCTCCATCTACCTCTACCTCCATCTACATCTATCTACATCTACCTCCATCTACATCCATCTACATCTACCTCCATCTACCTCTACCTCCATCTACATCTATCTCCATCTACCTCCATCTACATCTACCTCCATCTACCTCCATCTACAGCTACCTCCATCTACATCTACCTCTACCTCCATCTACCTCTACCTCCATCTACCTCCATCTACATCTACCTCTACCTCCATCTACCTCCATCTACATCTACCTCCATCTACATCTACCTCCATCTACATCTACCTCCATCTACCTCCATCTACCTCTACCTCCATCTACATCTACCTCCATCTACCTCTACCTCCATCTACCTCCATCTACCTCTACCTCCATCTACCTCCATCTACATCTACCTCTACCTCCATCTACATCTACCTCTACCTCCATCTACATCTACCTCTACCTCCATCTACCTCCATCTACATCTACCTCTACCTCCATCTACCTCCATCTACATCTACATCTACCTCCATCTACATCTACCTCCATCTACATCTACCTCCATCTACATCCACCTCCATCTACCTCCATCTACATCCACCTCCATCTAGAGGGGAAGACGAGTCCCATTCAGTCGTGACGTCTTCTTTTAAAGTGGAGGAAAGTGAAAACGTCCTCGTCGTGAAACGTTAAGTCCTTTAAAATGTCACAAGTCTGCTCATTCAACTACGAGACAAAGAATGCAACAATATTAACTTTTTATGAACTATTTGTTGAAGTTCTGAAGGTATCGGCTAACTCAACTACATTCTGTGGGCGGCTGCACACTTCCATTAATATAAGATTGTTACAGTCATGAAGATTGTTGCATATGAATTGAACTTTCTTCTTCTGGTGGCTGATTGTGTGGCTTTGGAAAGAAACTCTTCAAACTGATAGAAATTAGGAAGAACAGAGAAAGATAGGTGTGTGTGTGTGTGTGTGTGAGTGAGAGAGAATTAACAGACATGTTGCACAGAGTGGAAGTTGTTGTGCACACTGTGAACACTTTCCATGGCGTGAAAACACATTTCAACCATCATCATCATCATCAGGTTGTGAAACTCCTCAAAAAGGGTAAAGAAATGATAAAACGAGTGAATCTGTGCGACATGTGATGGACCACTGAGCTATTATTATGTTCCTAAACGTGAGAGACAAATGATGTGAGATGAAATTAAGCATCTAAATCATCTAAAGATGAAAATAATCTAATATAAATGTTCCATGTTCCTCGTGGGTTTGTCTTCGGCAGTAACTCCTTCTGCCACACGATGGCGCCACTTCACCTGATCAGACATGCGCCGCAACACGCAGCTCCTCCTCATGTGGAGGATGTGAAATGATTTGCTGACCAACGGGAGGGAAGATTTGAACAAAATGCACTCTTTATCATCTTGGTGACGGTAGGTGTGTGTTTCTATTTAAATTCAAAAGACTACAAATTAAGTTATTTAAAACAATAATGTAAAATGCTCACGTTCTCAATGTGCACATCTCTGCAGTGAGGTCTTGCTCTTGGTTAACAGATCTCTTCATGCAGACTCATTGGTGTTCTGTTGTTATGAGTATAAACAGGATACTTACAGTAGCGGAGCGTCCGGGGCCCCGCTGAGCCACGATGGCCCCTGAGATGGCCTTAATCCAGCTGTGCATGTCCTCTGGACTGTCAGCCTGACGCACAGAAAGAGGATGTTGTATGATGTAAATACACAAAGCAGTAATATAATGTAAAATGTTACGGTGTTAAAACATGCATATAAAGTGCTTATGAGGAAGCAGTAAAACAAGAGCAAAGAAATTATAAAATGTTAGGACTGAGGAGGAGCGACGTAGAGACGCCGTACACGTCTCTGGTAGAGACCTGTCAATCACCATGTAGCCCCGCCCTAAAGCATCCCCTGCTTTATGGTCTGTGTGACTCTAAATGGACCATAATGTACTAAATGAACATCATGCTGTATTGAAGAAGACTTGAAACTAGAGATTGAGACCATAAACTCATGTTTACAATGTTTACTGAGGTAATAAATCAAGAGAGAAGTAGAGTCATTTTCTCATAGACTTCTATACAACCAGAGGAGTCGCCCCCTGGTGGACACTAGAGAGGATGCAGCTTTAACACATGAAGCTTTGGCTTAACCGCCTGAATCCAACCAATAGTTGTTGAGATATTTCAGTGTGACTAAACTGGAGGCTCGACGGACAGACTATCGTCCCTAGAGCCTCGTCTCTAGCATGGCTAGAAACTAAAGACCTTCAGCTAAAATAAAAACAAATGACATGAGGATGAAAGTAAGCGTTAGACACAGCCCTGTCCCTGTGTGTTACCTGTATGTAGAAGGTTCTGGAGCTGGTGACCATTTCAAACAGGTTGTCCCTCATCATCAGGTCACTGCAGGACAAAGCAGCAGCAGTTATTAATGAGCAGCAGCAGTTATTAATGAGCAGCAGCAGTTATTAATGAGCAGCAGCACATGTTCCCCTGCTGACAACAGCGCACACTGACCTGTGTTTGCACTCCTGAACTCTGTGAACCTCCTTCAGCGGGATGACTTTCAGCGCCTCCCTCTCCTGCAAGGTAGAAGAGAGGAAACGATAACACACAAAAACATGCAGGACCACAGGTGAGCTGTGTCCATCAACATCTTCAAGGGACCGTTTGGATGTTTTGAAGCATTAGATGGCGATCGGAGCGCTCACAGTTTAAAGGAGCAGACATGAGAACAGGCACGGGAGCAAAGCAACGCACTGCCGTGGACGTCTGCAGTTTAACGCTGTATTTACAACAAGTTTCTCTTCAGTCTACAATATAATCTTGGTGTGGCTGGAAACTAGAAATTCACCAAAAGTTTGTGTTCTTGTGCGATTCTGAAATAAGCCTTTAAAACACAAAAGAATCACACAATGACACAAACAGAAGGTTTGGCAGCAGCTCCTGTGATCTGAGAGGTAACATTACTGCTTTGTCAAAGGAGTCTCGTGACTATGTACTTATGTACTCTATGTACTTCATGTACTTTATGTACTCTATGTACTTTATGTACTTCATCAGCTAACGATACAAAGCAACCAGCAGCAGATCCACGCAGCTTCTTAAATGAAAACACTGCGTTTCTCTCCTTATAGATTCACACATATAGTTTGGTCTCTGACGATGACTTGAGAGGTTTTAGATTCAAGAAGTGGAGCTTTGCCACTCTACATGCGTGACTGTCCCCAAGCCCAGCTTCTGTAATGTGGCTCCGGTAGGGATACGGGTTGGTTCAGGTTCAGGTAGAGGGAAACCACTACGGGGTCCAGCCCTCGTTACTGAAGTCACAATGGAAGATGGATTATTTAGAGACGTTTTGAGGCCTTAAGCTTCCAGAATCCTTCAACCAACTTGATGCCGTCTCAACTCTTATTACAAATATAAATATAACAAATGTAACCTTCATAAACATACAAGCAAGTTGAGATCAAAAGATCATTTTCTCTTCAGTCTACAATATAATCTCGGTGTGGCTGGAAACTAGAAATTCACCGAAACAACCTGAATGCATCACGACTGGAAACAGACAATGTTACGTTCACCAAATATGCATAAAAGCCTTCAGGTTGAGGAGCTATACCCGATTCATTTATGAGAGATAGGGCTGAACAGGTTAATACCTACAAAGGAAAACACACACACACACACACACACACACACACACACACACACACACACACACACACACGCACACACAGTGTCTCTTTATGTGCAGACAGGCTGCGGTTAGGACTCGCTAATCTTTCCACACGTGGATCATATGAGGAGGTATTCAAGACACATACCGCAGCGTGTAGAGACACACACCTAACCGAAGCCTCGCTGCACACACACACACACACGTTCTAGTCGTGTGTGTGTCCATGATTAGGTGTAATGTCGCCCACAGTCAGTGTGTTTCGTGCACCGCAGTAACCTGGTAACAGCTCTCTGCTGTAACAGGACTTTAGAACTAACAACACATATTTTCTCACCAGGTCAGATTTGAAGTAGCTGACGGCGTTTTCTTCCAGCATGAAGTACCTCCTCTTCCAATTCTTCATCTGAGGAAGAGGAGCAGAGCTATGAACATCGAGTACTCGTTAGTTTAGCCTCCTAGTTCAGGAGACTTTTCTCTTCTCTTGCTAACGTTAGAAATCGTGCTCTGGAGATCATTAACATCCTCACTGAGGTTATGAGATCATTAACATCCTCACTGAGGTTATGAGATCATTAACATCCTCACTGAGGTTATGAGATCATTAACATCCTCACTGAGGTTATGAGATCATTAACATCCTCACTGAGGTTATGAGATCATTAACATCCTCACTGAGGTTATGAGATCATTAACATCCTCACTGAGGTTATGAGACCATTAACATCCTCACTGAGGTTATGAGATCATTAACATCCTCACTGAGGTTATGAGATCATTAACATCCTCACTGAGGTTATGAGATCATTAACATCCTCACTGAGGTTATGAGATCATTAACATCCTCACTGAGGTTATGAGATCATTAACATCCTCACTAAGGTTAGTGAGATCATTAACATCCTCACTAAGGTTAGTGAGATCATTAACATCCTCACTAAGGTTCAGTGAGATCATTAACATCCTCACTGAGGTTATGAGATCATTAACATCCTCACTAAGGTTCAGTGAGATCATTAACATCCTCACTAAGGTTCAGTGAGATCATTAACATCCTCACTGAGGTTATGAGATCATTAACATCCTCACTGAGGTTATGAGATCATTAACATCCTCACTGAGGTTATGAGATCATTAACATCCTCACTGAGGTTATGAGATCATTAACATCCTCACTGAGGTTATGAGATCATTAACATCCTCACTGAGGTTATGAGATCATTAACATCCTCACTGAGGTTATGAGATCATTAACATCCTCACTGAGGTTATGAGATCATTAACATCCTCACTGAGGTTATGAGATCATTAACATCCTCACTGAGGTTATGAGATCATTAACATCCTCACTGAGGTTATGAGATCATTAACATCCTCACTGAGGTTATGAGATCATTAACATCCTCACTGAGGTTATGAGATCATTAACATCCTCACTGAGGTTATGAGATCATTAACATCCTCACTGAGGTTATGAGATCATTAACATCCTCACTAAGGTTCAGTGAGATCATTAACATCCTCACTAAGGTTCAGTGAGATCATTAACATCCTCACTAAGGTTCAGTGAGATCATTAACATCCTCACTGAGGTTATGAGATCATTAACATCCTCACTGAGGTTATGAGATCATTAACATCCTCACTGAGGTTATGAGATCATTAACATCCTCACTGAGGTTATGAGATCATTAACATCCTCACTGAGGTTATGAGATCATTAACATCCTCACTGAGGTTATGAGATCATTAACATCCTCACTGAGGTTATGAGATCATTAACATCCTCACTGAGGTTATGAGATCATTAACATCCTCACTGAGGTTATGAGATCATTAACATCCTCACTGAGGTTATGAGATCATTAACATCCTCACTGAGGTTATGAGATCATTAACATCCTCACTGAGGTTATGAGATCATTAACATCCTCACTGAGGTTATGAGATCATTAACATCCTCACTGAGGTTAGTGAGATCATTAACATCCTCACTAAGGTTCAGTGAGATCATTAACATCCTCACTAAGGTTCAGTGAGATCATTAACATCCTCACTAAGGTTCAGTGAGATCATTAACATCCTCACTAAGGTTCAGTGAGATCATTAACATCCTCACTAAGGTTCAGTGAGATCATTAACATCCTCACTAAGGTTCAGTGAGATCATTAACATCCTCACTAAGGTTCAGTGAGATCATTAACATCCTCACTAGTATGAGGTTCAGTGAGATCATTAACATCCTCACTGAGGTTATGAGATCATTAACATCCTCACTGAGGTTATGAGATCATTAACATCCTCACTGAGGTTATGAGATCATTAACATCCTCACTGAGGTTATGAGATCATTAACATCCTCACTGAGGTTATGAGATCATTAACATCCTCACTGAGGTTATGAGATCATTAACATCCTCACTGAGGTTATGAGATCATTAACATCCTCACTGAGGTTATGAGATCATTAACATCCTCACTGAGGTTATGAGATCATTAACATCCTCACTGAGGTTATGAGATCATTAACATCCTCACTGAGGTTATGAGATCATTAACATCCTCACTGAGGTTATGAGATCATTAACATCCTCACTGAGGTTATGAGATCATTAACATCCTCACTGAGGTTATGAGATCATTAACATCCTCACTGAGGTTATGAGATCATTAACATCCTCACTGAGGTTATGAGATCATTAACATCCTCACTGAGGTTATGAGATCATTAACATCCTCACTGAGGTTATGAGATCATTAACATCCTCACTGAGGTTATGAGATCATTAACATCCTCACTGAGGTTATGAGATCATTAACATCCTCACTGAGGTTATGAGATCATTAACATCCTCACTGAGGTTATGAGATCATTAACATCCTCACTGAGGTTATGAGATCATTAACATCCTCACTGAGGTTATGAGATCATTAACATCCTCACTGAAGGTTATGAGATCATTAACATCCTCACTGAGGTTATGAGATCATTAACATCCTCACTAAGGTTATGAGATCATTAACATCCTCACTAAGGTTATGAGATCATTAACATCCTCACTAAGGTTATGAGATCATTAACATCCTCACTAAGGTTATGAGATCATTAACATCCTCACTAAGGTTATGAGATCATTAACATCCTCACTAAGGTTCAGTGAGATCATTAACATCCTCACTAGGTTCAGTGAGATCATTAACATCCTCACTAAGGTTCAGTGAGATCATTAACATCCTCACTAAGGTTCAGTGAGATCATTAACATCCTCCTAAGGTTCAGTGAGATCATTAACATCCTCACTAAGGTTCAGTGAGATCATTAACATCCTCACTAAGGTTCAGTGAGATCATTAACATCCTCACTAAGGTTCAGTGAGATCATTAACATCCTCACTAAGGTTCAGTGAGATCATTAACATCCTCACTGAGGTTAGTGAGATCATTAACATCCTCACTGAGGGTTCAGTGAGATCATTACATCCTCACTGAGGGTTATGAGATTCATTAACATCCTCACTGAGGTTATGAGATCATTAACATCCTCACTGAGGTTATGAGATCATTAACATCCTCACTGAGGTTATGAGATCATTAACATCCTCACTGAGGTTATGAGATCATTAACAGCCTCCTCACTGAGGTTATGAGATCATTAACATCCTCACTGAGGTTATGAGATCATTAACATCCTCACTGAGGTTATTCAGTGTATATTCTTCATAGTTTTAGTGGACAGTGTGTGTGTGTGCTCTCACCAGAGCCCCCTGTTTGACACAGTATCCGGCCTTGATGATGGCCTGGTCCTGCGCTCCTCTGGACAGGAAGTAGGGCAGATGATTCTGACCCCGCTTCAAACCTCCACGCTCCGCCTCGTTCTGCCCCTCCCCCTGCTCCTACAACACACACACACACACACACACACACACACACACACACACACACACACACACACACACACACACACACACACACACACACACACACACACACACACACACACACACACACACACACACACACACACACACACACACACACACACACACACACACACACACACAGTAGAATATCGCCTCATGATATTCATAAAACTAAACATTTAACATGTTGCACATGTCAGCAAATAGCTGCTTATTTACACAACCAGTAAATACGGATCATCGGATCATCGGATGACTTCCTCCGTCTCCACCGAGTGTAAGGTTCCCGTTTAATACCGAGATCGTTCCACACACCGACTCTTAATGTGCTTCATAGCATCTCTGTGTTTTCAGTCATGAAGCTGAAACCAGCCGTCACTCGTCTGTGTCAACGCGTGTTGGTCACGTGTTTGCGGCTGCATGCCAACACTGACAGGACCGGACCTGCTGAGCTGCTGAAGCAACACACCTGACAGTGTGAGTGTGTTACCTGTGTGGTGGTGGTGATGGGGACTCCTCCTATGATTTCAGTCTTGTAGGAGACCTGTTTCATGGCTCCCAGTACTTCCTGGGGGGTCTCTGTGTGGGCCGTCGTTTGGCCCTCGCCTGGCTTTGGCACCTAAAGACAAAGAAGAGATTAACGACAGTCCAGTCTGTCAAACACCCGGTTCACACCCACAGGTCTTTAAGAGGTTTGGGTTTAAACCGGGCGGCAACCTCCGGTTCTGCTGAGTGAAGCTGATCCTTCATGTCTTAAGGATGCATTCTCTCTAGTGTCCACCAGGGGGCGACTCCTCTGGTTGTATAGAAGTCTATGAGAAAATGACTCTACTTCTCTCTTGATTTATTACCTCAGTAAACATTGTAAACATGAGTTTATGTCTCAATCTCTAGTTTCAAGTCTTCTTCAATACAGCATGATGTTCATTTAGTACATGATGGTCCATTTAGAGTCAAACAGACCAGAACTACGTCTACTTCCTGGTGGGTTGCAGGTTCCACACAATTCTCAGGCACTTAAAATCAGGCTCACCTACGGACTTTACAATTTATTTTGTTGCTTCTTTAAGGTGGACGTGTGTTTAATAGTTTTTGGACAACAATGGAGCTCGATGGCACAGAGGAAGACCAGATATCAGGCTTTGATACACACTTAACACTTGTTGGACAATAAAGCAAATGTAATATATCACCAACGTTAACCTTTTACATCAATGAGCGTCACTGTCTCCCTGGGAGAGCTGTTCCTTTATAACATGAACACACAGGTTTATTTTGATCCCACACACACAACTTCCTGTTGTAGGAGATTAATGAGCCTTTATTCTATTCGTGAGAGTGGACGTTATCAGTGAAACAAAACGTTTGAATGTGATTTATAATATGAAATAATGAATAACTTTCAGCACTGCAGCTGCAGGTGGATATGAACGCTTCTCTTTCTCCTCCACACTCCGTTACGCCTGAACTCAACTTCATCTCTCTGGCTTGACGGGGCGTTTTCCATCTGCTGCAGCCTGAGGCAGAAGACACAGCGGCCTACAGCAGGAGGAACAGGCTCACCTATTGATCCACCAGAGAGTGTGTGTGGGTGTGTGTGTGTGTGTGTGTGTGTGTGTATATATGTGTGTATATTAGTGGTGTCACGGATCACGGATCGATCCGTGATCCGTTCGGATCAGCCCTCACGGTTCGGATCACTCGTGAACCGCGGATCAATCGAGTATTTTTTTTTTTTTTTTTACAGTGTAATCATAGTGTGTAAAGTTCTACTGCTGCTGTTCCTTTTCAAGTAACAAGTCCCCGAATATCAATGCAGAGTGTCAGTGAACAGATATAAAGCAGTAGTGTGTTCACGTGAACGGAGCAGCTTAGAAGCATTTAACGGTGAAGTCATGGCGAGCGGAGGAACGTCAGAAGCCGCGGCGTCATTTAAGTTGCAAGTTTGGGAACATTTTGTCTTCCCTGTAACGTATAATGACGGATGAGGGTGGTGGACGAAACCGTTACGGTATGTAGGCGTTATTTAAAGAGAAAGACACACGACAACGACAAAACATCGGCATGTCCACACATATGAAGAGACACCATCCCGTCTGTCAGCGACGGGGACACTCCGGTGTAGAAAACAAAGGATTTCTAAATCTGGTTAAAATGCTTGAGCCACGCTACGAAGTCCACTCACGCACCCACTTCAGTGTGAAGCTGTTCCAGACCTCTATGAGAAGGACAAGACTGTAGAGACTGCTTTCACCACGGCGGAGTGATTCTTAGTCCGGCGCTGTAGACACGCCCCCTCTGTGAGAGTCACACACACACACACCTGGTTCAGGTGCTGACAGAAGTGTCAGAGTGAAGCTAGACAGGCCCAATAATATTCCAGTCACCACAGAAAGGTCAACCCTCTCCCCAGACAATGGAGATATTCTCATCTTTTTGAAAATAATGTCACAGTAATGGTAAACATTATTGTGTATTTGAATGGCATAACCTGACGGGAAGTAAACATAGACCCAAGTTGTTGCCGAGCAGTTCAGTTCAGTGTAAACAGTGGAAGCTAGCTCACTGGCTGTTTCTTTCTTTCAATATTGATGAAAGGACGAGGATATCAACATACCTCATGTTGCACTTAAACTTAACAGAATTCTTGAATGTATTATTTTTATTTATTTATTTCATTTTGTTTCAAATTGGACATCTTCAATATTTTTGTTTTCATGTAAGACTATAGCCCAAAGTTCTTTGCTTTAAGTGTTCTTGAAGTTCTTTAATTAATAAATGGAAAGCAAATATTTGTCTCCTCCCCTTTTCTTTGTTGATCCGAAAAATGATCCGAACCGTGATCCGAACCGAACCGTGAGGTTTGTGATCCGTGACACCCCTAGTGTATGTATATATATATATATATATATATATATATATATATATATATATATATATATATATATATGTGTGTGTGTGTGTGTGTGTGTGTGTGTGTGGGCGGCTCACAGTGATCTTGGTGGCATTGTTGAGAACACTGATCCATTCCACCAAATCCTGCTGGTCGTTGGCCTGCAGATAAAACTTCCTCATTCCTGCATTTACAACTAGAGACAGAAATAGAATTACTTTAAAAACATCGAGTAGAAAACACAAGAGGAAGAAGAAAAACACCACGAGCTTCATGCAAATCATGATCTAAAAATATCAGCTGGCTTCTGGTTTCTCAGAGGATGTGTGTGTTAACGTCCCATCCAGATGCGCGCACACACACACACACACACACACACACACACACACACACACACACACACACACACACACACACACACACACACACACACACACACACACACACACACACACACACACACACACACACACACACACACACACACACACACGCCATTGTACAGTTTCCTCCTATTGAGGGACAAAAAGCTACTGTTGGCCACCAGAGGAACCACAACGAGCAGCGAGGGACAAGAGAGAGGAAATGAAGCTAACGGGAGAGGAAAGGGACAAGGAAGGAAACGAGGAAGGAGTGGGAATGAAGGAGATGGGAGAGGAAGAAAGGAAGGAGAAAGGGAAGAGGAGAGGAGGGACGTGAACTCTAATGTGCTGCTCTAAAAGCCTCTCTTCTGCTTTCAGTCCTTCTCCAGATGTTTAACGAGGCTGGAGGGTTGAGCTCAGCCAGAAGAGCTTCAGTGACACTCGCAGGGTGATCAGGTCGGGCTCTTACAGTTCAGATTCAGGGCATATTTCCAGAATGGGAAACATATTTCCTAATGGAGCTGGCTAGGGAGGGGGGGCTGTCATGTTAAAAGGGACAAACACAAACTGTACAACACATCTGGATGTACACAAAGAGTGAGGTGAGGAAGAACGATGGGGAGAGAAAATGAAGAACTTACCAAAGCAGAACTCTGCCTTTGGTCTGAGTTTGGTGGCATCGCTGACCTGAACGACAGAGAGCAGAGCAAAGCGTTAACGTCCCAGAGACATGAACCCACCATCTCTCTGTGTGTGTGTGTGTGTGTGTGTGTGTGTGTGTGTGTGTGTGTGGACAGACCTTGGAGATGTAGGTGAGTTTGAGAGATCCCACCTTCTCTGCACCTTTAGGCAGATTCTGTAAAAAGACACACAAGTTGAAAACCAGTCGTATTATTGTGAAACAAGGATTACGTTTGGTACTCATCTCCAAAAAAAAGGCTTGAAAAAGAATAAGGGATATTAATATATATATATATATATACAAGATATAATATATATATATATTAATATCATATATGTGAGACATTTGACGACAGAATGAAGTTCTGTTCATAACAATATGTTCATATTATTCCTGCGTCACAGTTTTGGTTAAAAGAGAAAAAGGAGCATTTCCTGACAGTTTAAAGCCCAAGAGAGGAGATCAAACATGATTTAAAATAATATCCATAACTGCTGCATATACCAGTTATCAGCTGCTGTGTTTGAGGAATTCCCCGGCTGTGGGGAATATAAACACTACGACTGCTAACCTTTCGTTTTCTGTTCTGGTTCCTGTTTGTCTGCTTGGTTTTGACCGTCACCCTCAAGTGAAAGTGTTTGAACGGCTTCAACCAGACGCTCTCGTCTGTGTTCAGTCAAGTTCTGCTGTCCCATAAACACACAACGTCCTGTTTAGACCTCATGATCCCGTAGTTTAAACACCCTCACCTTCCGAACGTATCTTCTGCCTCACCAACTCTACTTTACTCACTTTAAATAAAACGGACTTTCATGAGTTTACAGAAATAAAGACTGTGGTTTCGTTAACTACTTGACTTTTCTCGAAGATAAATGTGATGATTATCTCCCTGAAGCAGGTTTCAAGTCCCTGCACGTTGATGTTCATTGTTGGTAATAGTTGCCTGAAGGGAAAGAAATCGTTCCATCACTGAACTGACGCTACGCGTTAAACACGTCTTTCAAATGAAGTTAGTTTGTTAAACTACCGTAGTTAGAATCAGGGATCGGTGTGAGGAGCACTTAAAGGCGCAGTAGCGTGCTCAGATGGTTCAGATGTTTTCCGTGCTGACGAATCGAGCAGGAATCTCTCGAGGTGTGAGAGACGGGAGCTGCTGCACACCTCCCCCCCCCTCACCTGTGGGTTGTCCATGAACCACAGCAGGCTGCCCTGCTGGGTGTCCAGGATGAAGTACCGGCGCAGGAACCTGCCGCTGCTCTCATTCTCCTCGATGTCCAGGAAGCCGCAGATGCGATTCTGTCGGTCCACATAAGGCATCGCGACCCGGACCAGCTCAGCCCGCCCTGGGGCATCACAGGAACGCTGAGGAGGGGACGGGGCCACACTTTAGAACAACTCGCAGCTCGTAAGGCGCCGCAGGGTAAAGGGGGGGGGGGGGGCTTCAGAGCTGCAGTGAGGTTGCAGGTTTTTGTAACAAAAGTGACATCAATGTGCAGAAAAGATTATCATAGTGACACATTTTGCTGTGGTGGCTCTGTGACAGCACAGTGGATGTGAACTAGAAGAAAGACTTTGAGGTTAAAGACCAGAACTCAGCTCTAAACGTGTTGACACCCTCCAGAGAATCAGGCCGATACTGACCCACACAGCTGGACAGCGGTGACAATAATCTATTCAGTTCAGTTCTATGTTTGTGTACATTATATTAGAGCTGCAATGATAAGAGGAGAAACACACTGAACAAACTTGGTGCAGATTTGAATGAAGCCTCGTGCGTGATAACAGTCCAGAGGCGTCCCGATACACAACGTACAGAACTCCCGTGTCCTCACACGGCTGCTGACATGGATCATAAACTAGCGCCGTCTGTTCAAGCTTTCTTTTTTTATTGCACGAGAGGAATTTTAAGATGCAACCTGAAGAAAGGTTCACAGTGTACAGCAGGAAGTGTTCATGAGCCTCGTCTGTGTGTGTTGAGACAGAGTTGGACAAGGACAGTGCTCGTTAAAGCATGCAGGGATTAAGAGCGAGCACACACACACACACACACACACACACACACACCTTGTTATTGCCGTGCTGACATGGTGAGCCACTGCTATCATAACCTCAACTCTTTTGAAGGTACCAACCACAATGTGTCTGCAGCACCGAGGACTTTACTGAAGGCTGGCATTAAATGCTCACATTTGAACTTATTAATCAGATAATAAATCTAATGATCATAATTTGGATTGGGCTGCACCGTAGATCCATCACTAGGTTTGACGCCATAATTACGAACTAAGGACACCTAAAGAAAGCCTGAAGCGGGTTCATCATGGCGTGCGGACTGTCCTTAAGAAGGTTGATAGAGCAGCCCTGCAACTGATTCGCGTTCCAAATCACATTTCTTCGTATGTGTCGTCCATACTGTAGCTGCCCTTACAAAGTACGCTCCGTTGCATGCAGTCTGCATTGAAGAGGGACAAACTACTTCCTCATAACGTGGCACATTGAACGAGTTCATATATGTGCTGTGTGGAGGATTTGTGGGTAAGAAAAGCTAGAAAAGCACGCTGGCTTACATTCTGCAAAACTGTGAGCGGATTCAATAAGACAGCCGGGTCTGATTGGGACATACTGACACACTAAATAGTGTGGTACTCACACTGACACACTAAATAGTGTGGTAGTGTGAGTACTAGTACTCACACTACCACACTAAATAGTGTGGTAGTGTGAGTACTAGTACTACCACTAGTGGTAGTACTAGTACTAGTAGTAACTCACAGCAGCATGGAGCGCCACACGTCTAAGTCATGACAACAATAGAAGATAACAATGGAGATCTGTTGTAAAGAGCCATTGATGTGACTTCTGCATCTGTTTCCCCTCGCTGGCGGTTTACACACACACACACACACACACACACACACACTTTGTTTTGCTGCCTTAGAAACCCAGAATGTGAATATGTGTCATTGTAGAATGAAAACTAATTTTGAGCGTCAGTTTTCCAAATTGCACAACATCCAGGAGCTCAATGAGACTCTATTGGGGAACAAACCTCTGATCATCTGCATTCACTTACAGGACAAACAGTCATTTATTATAGAAAAACATATATATGACAGGAAGGCTGCTTCTCACTCTTATCTAAATCAATCTGCCGGGTGTTTGTGATTAATTGATTACCACATTAATTGCATATTCGTTTTCTTTCAATCAACTAATCGATGAATCATTTCGGCTTCATATGGGAGACACACCTTAGTCTATAACTATAATTATATTATCAATCACAGACACTATGTATGGACCTCTATGTAAATATTATGAGATTTACAAATATATTATAGGAATATTAATGTTTCTTTACACGAGACAAGACACAAAGCTGTTCTCCTTTCCTGCACATTAACCACAGTGATCTACATTTCATTGAGTGTAATGAAACAGCTGTTTCAATATCATCAACTCAAACAGCCGCACGTGTGTAAATAAGTCCATTTAAACGGTCCTCAGAGCGCATTTGTTCCCTGTGCAGATCAAACTGTTACAGGCCTTCCTAACAACACATCGACTGATTTCCTCTCCCGCCTCCATTACCCGCCTGCTCCACACTCCGGACTTTACATTATTCATATTTTCTGGGCGGATGTGCGCGTGTGTGTGTGTGTGTGTAACGCGGACGGGCCGTGTGGGCCGCAGAATCCGGCGTCTTTGTGGGTTTACTTACACGGTTCTGCTCAGTCCGAGTCCAGTGTGGCAGCTGTCCACGGCACGAGCGTAAAGTTACACCGAGTAACCACCACAGAGCAAACAGCTTCCGGTTTCACCTTAAACAAATAAAAGCACTTTCTCAGATGTGATCCTCTTCCATGTGGACTTCAAAGTAAAATACCTTACCGCCAAAGGGCTGTACACATGACGTGATGTCTAAATGTGAATACAAAATGAAATTTGGAAACTAAGTACAGTTACTCAAGTAGATACTGCACTGTACACATATGAGGTACTTATATTTGCAGTTTAATGCTACTTTTAGCCGGCAAATATATTCCTTTTTACTCCGCTACATATATTTGACACCTTCAGTTACTAGTTTGCAGATTTAGATTGTTAATACAAAATGTAAATATATTAATAAAGTAATTTAAAGGTCATGCTACACAGGAGTTTAAAGTATTTCGAATTATCTTTACCTTTACCAGCTGAGTTGATGAACACATTGATGCATCAATAATCATAATCCAGAAATTCTGAAATGGGATATTTTGCATAATGCAGACTTTTACTTTTGGCACTTTAATATATTTTGATGCTATTACCAGACTTTTACTTAATTGTGACCTATCATGTTCATTTTCAGTTTCATACTATCCATCTATCCATCTATCTATCGTTTATGCTTTTATTTTGAAGGCAGGCTATGAGTCCTCACAGTCTTCTTGCTGAAACCTTGATGCAGATTTCCAACCATTCCGCTGCCAGAGTTAAACCGTATTCCTCTCACTGTCTTGGCAAGGCATGATGGTAAATGCAGTCTCATAAAAACAATATCAGAGTGCTCTAACAATGCTTCATGTGTGTGTGTGTGTGTGTGTGTGTGTGTGTGTTGTTTCTGACTGAGTGAGCCACATTTCATTTCAATGAAAAGGCATTTCTGTGTATAGATAGAAAGTCTTTGTTGAGGAGAACAGTGCAGAATGAACAGGTGGACTGACAGACAGACAATAAAGAAATAAGAAGTCAAAGGTCACTTCACCCTTAAAGGAGGTAGGACAACAGGAAGGAGGGGTAAGAGACAATAAACAGAGAATACATCACACAATATGAAAAGAGATGACAAAGGGAGATTAGAGGAGAAGATGAGAGACAAAACAAGATGGCAAAGGAAGAGATGAATGACAACAGACAGCGATTATGTGCAAACTCTGACATCTAGTGGTGACAGGCGGGAATCACAGCATAGTACTAACACTGCAAAAGCATCGATCAAAATCTCACCAGAGAGCCCACAACACTCTCAATCCAGCTCCCAAAGAAGATGAAGTCGCATGCAAAGGGACATGCCAGGTCTGTTAAATGGTGTTCATGAGAACAACAGTTGTCCAACATTGTTACTGTGTCCTACAGTAACAGTGACTGCAGTACAGCGGTTCAGGGGATGATTGCACTGATCAAAACTCTGCTGCTACAACAACCAATGATCTAACGCTAAACTTCAGCCCTCAGTTTGTAGGTCTCCCTTCATCCTCTCCAGAACCATGGACTGATTATGAGTCAACTGGCCCCGTGGAACAGACATGCAAAAGGCCCCACAACCTGTCCTACATCTCAGCTCAAGACTTTTAGTTGTTAAGCCTCTTTTTGTTCATGTTTTGTGTCTCTTTATAGTCATTGGGCATTTCATTGTGGTTGCTTTGTGTTTCTTTGTTGTCATCTTTGCCTCTTTCTGGTCATTTTGTGTCTTTTTGTAGTCATTTTGGGTCACTTTGTAGTTACTTTTTGCCTCTTTGTAGTTGTTTAGTGTCTCTTTGTAGTTGTTTAGTTTCTCCTTTTGGTCATTTTTTGACTCTTTGTAGGTGCTTTGTGTCTCATTGTAGTTATTCTGGGTCACGTTGTAGTTACTTTTTGCCTCTTTGTAGTTGTTTAGTGTCTCTCATTGTGTGTCTTTGTAGTCACCTTGTGTCTCTTTTTAGTCATTTTGTGTATCTTTGTAGTTGTTTTATGTTGAGGTCATTTTGAGTCTCTTCCTGGTTGGTAGTGTCTCTTTGAGTTGTCAACATGTTGTCGGTGAAGGCCAGGTTGCCCCCATAGATCTATCAAGAGTCTTTCTACGGAGCCATCAAAGTCCTGAAACAGCTCCTTTTTTGTGTGCACACAAGCTGATGAATGATTATCTTTTGGGATTGGATTTGAGGGCTCTACAGAAGACAAAGGGAGCCGCTAAGAACCAGAGGCCCCTCTCCTCTCTGAACCATCAAAAGTGATTTTACCGGGGTGGTAAGTCATTTGGCTTCCTTGCTCTCTGTCTTTGCCAGAGTTGATCCTACAGATGCTATCTGGTTGCTGTCAAAGGCCTAATTGTTTTTGAAGAAGGCGCTGCCAGTCCCGATGCCAGCCCCTGTGCCAGTCTATTCTTCAGAGCTGTGTGATGCCTGAACACTCCAGGTGCCGCCGCAAAGCTCTGCCAGGTTCTCGACAACCAACGCCTGCTCAGAACACTGAACCCCTCATGGTACAGTCACTCCAGTCTCTTGGCTGGCAGCGAGGCTGCTGTTGGCACAGGGGCAGCAGCATGCCACGCAGGGATTCCAGCCAGGCTTAGCGCTCCACAGTAACTGGTGTTTGAGGTTTTGAAGAAGCGAGGCTCGATGCCAAGACGACCCGACTGCCCTGAAGAAACAGACAGCCGTAGCAGGGTGCATGTCAACAAGCACTGGGATCATTGCAGGTCCTGTGGTAAATGGCAAGGAGCGTCTCTCCACAAAGACAAGGAGACGGAGACACACTTGTCCACAAAAACAGTGTAAAGTGTTTCTGTTTTCATTGTGTTACAAATCGTATAATACAGATATTGTAATGTTGGTCAATTTGAGGTTCAACTCAATTACAACATGTAAGCAATTGGTTCAGTCATTTCTTTTATTTTCCTCCAGAGCCTCTTCTTTTTGAGGTGGAGATGACTTCAGTTTTTAGGTTTAAGTTTATGTTTAACTATTCAAGTCGAACGGACGCATCACTTTGTTTTGAACCATTTAGAGTTCATTTGTTTGAATCCACCGCAAAGGCAGTGAGATCTGAGATGGTAGTTTGATCTTTAGCTTCAGTTATTAAACTCATCTCCAGTCAAATGGAATATTTGAGCAGGTATAACTTAATAATAACTATCACTAACAATAATAATTTGAGGCATAATATTAAAAGGTATTTAAAAAAATTGTTCAGATTTGATTTGATCTCTTAAAATATTCTTAACATTTTACAAGAAGCGACACAAAAGAGAAACTAATAGTTTGTAATAGCAAATATGTTTTGTCATGTTTTGTTACCCAGATTACATTTTCTATCAGCGTCATGAGGAAATGTTGTAGATTAACTATAACGAGTCAAGAAATGTTGATTCTGAACAGATCAATAAAATGTTTAGAGACGCTCTTCAGTTGTTTCTCTGGTTCAACGTTGCATTGTTTCCGGGACTGTGGTGTTGATCATTAATGACAAGGTCAACAATGAGATACAACTTGTTTATATAACTGTCATTCAACCAAAACCTTATTGTTACCTAAACTGTCAAAAGCAGTAAAGTAGAACATGTGAGGGACAGTAGTGGGATGTGGGAGGTGCTGTGATCCGTCAGAGTCCACCTGTGTGACTCACCTGAGACAGGAAATACAGCTTATTAAGCCTCCATACATTCAAGAAACACAAAGACTATAACATCCGCTTTCAGACCAACATTAGACTCCCAGTGACAAGAGAGCTTCATGAGGGACTGCTGGGAGTACTGGGATATCTGGAAGACTGCCACCAACACCAGCAGACGACTCCAGAAGCGGAATAAGGTTTCCTCAAAGTGAAAGTAACTTCACGGGAGCTTTTCCAGAGAAAGGAGTGGCACTGCTGCGTTTCACTCTTCACTCTGACTAAAATGGCTTCTGAGGAGGATTTCTGCTGTCCTGCCTGCCACGACATCTTTAAAGATCCTGTCCTCCTGTCGTGTAGCCACAGCTTCTGTAGAGCCTGTCTGCAGATCTGGTGGACGGGGAAACCATTCCAAGAGTGCCCAGTTTGCCGGACAGTATCTCTGTGCAGGGATCCGCCTCGTAACTTGGCATTAAAGAACCTGTGTGAGACCTTTTCCCTAAAAAGAGCCCCAGCAGTGTCCGTGACACTCTGCCCTCTGCACTCGGAGAAGTTCAAACTCTTCTGTCTGGACCATCAGCAGCCAGCGTGTGTCATCTGTCGAGATGCTAAAATCCACACTGACCACAAGTTCAGACCCATCGAGGAAGCAGCACAGGACCACAGAGAGGAGCTCCAGGAGGCCCTGAAGCCCTTACAGGACAAGTTGAAGGGTTTCAACAAAGTTAAAATGAACTTCAATCGAACTGCACAACACATCAAGGTCCAGTATCGACGCACAGAGAGGCAGATTAAGGAGCAGTTTAAGAAGCTTCACCAGTTTCTAGAGGAGGAAGAGGAGGCCAGGATGGCTGCACTGAGGGAGGAAGAGGAGCAGAAGAGTCAGGATGATGAAGGAGAAGATGGAGGCTCTGAGCAGAGAGATAGCAGCTCTTTCAGACACAGTCAGAGCCACAGAGGACGAGCTGAGAGCTGAAGACGTCTCATTCCTGAACAACTACAAGGCTGCAGTGGAAAGAGTCCAGCAGCGCCCCCTGCTGGAGGATCCACAGCTGCTCTCAGGAGCTCTGATCGATGTGGCCAAACACCTGGGCAACCTGTCCTTCAACATCTGGAACAAGATGAAGGACATGGTCTCCTACACTCCTGTGATTCTGGATCCAAACACTGCCTATCCAGAGCTCACCCTCTCTGGAGATCTGACCAGCGTGAGACACGAAAAGATCCAGCAGCTTCCCGAAAACCCAGAGAGGTTTGCGTACTGGGATTCTGTCCTGGGCTCAGGATTTAACTCAGGGACTCACAGCTGGGATGTTGAGGTCGGACACAACAAAGACTGGGAGCTCGGGGTGTTAGCGGAGTCTGTTTGTAGGACAGGATTTGTGGGGTCTACAGTGTGGAGTGTAGACTTCAGTGATGTTGGCTACAGAGCCTTCTCCCCAACAAATAAATACATCGATCTCCAAGTCAGAGAGAAGCTCCAGAGGATCAGAGTTCATCTGGTCTGGGACAAAGGAAAGCTGTCATTTTCTGATCCTGATACTAACACACACATTCACACCTTCACACACACTTTCACTGAGAAACTGTGTCCATACCTTTGCACCAGGAACGCACTCCCTCTGAAAATAATGCCCGTGAAGGTCTCTGTAATAGTGCAAAGTTAGAGAGGTCAAGATGAAGTATATAATGTACATTTTTCTCTGCAGTTATTTAAATTGTAAGTTAATATTTTGACATTAGGATGCATATGTGCAATATGATAGGAAATTGTGTCTTTCTGGACTGGACAACGTTTAGAAAGAGCATTTATAAGTATGCAAACATAGCATGCAAAATCTCTGAAAATTTGAAATAAAGTGATGTGTTTTATTACTGAATAACATCCCAGTCTCTCTTCTACTTGAGCTTACATTTTGTGTAGCCTACCTTATGTATTAAATCCGTTATTGACATTAATTGTTTTTGACAATGGTGGTTGAAGCCTGTGGCTCTAGTGTAATGATGTTGCACATAGCAAAATAAAAAGGTTGGGACATTGCATTTTCAATAAATGTAGCACTAACACTGTAGGGAGCAGTTCATGATCTTATTTTTTATGATGTAAAAAAGCAGGCTACAGTATTCTCCCAGCAAATAAAATAAAAAACCGCATAATTTTCGCAGTAACGCACAAAATAATGATGAATATCATAAACGGCTTTGTTGATTTTCATCTATACTTTCCATTTTGCGTCGTCAATGAGCTGCAGAATTATTTTTTCCTAATTTACGGGCTTATCAAATGGAATTTACATTTTTACGAGTTTGATGGTAGCACCTGAACGCAGCATTCGAAGTGCTAAAATTGATGAAGCCGTTGGTATGAAGCTCGAGACAGGATATATAACCAGTTCCGGTTATGATTTAAAAAGTAAAACTTCACAAAAACATGGCAATCAACGTGACATTGAATAATATGTAAATGGGGTCTCTGTCAAATCCACATTTTTCAAATGTCATTTTATATACATATATCAAATTTATAATATACATGTATACATGCATGCCAACTGTGCTTAGCTAAAGTGTTCTTTCCGTATGTTCGACATGTGCTTTTAATTTGAAGGGTATATTAACATGGTTCCGGTCACGTTCTCCTATCTCCGGCTAGCTTGACGCAGCGGTGTGAGTCCAATGGAAACCTTCGTCGCAACCCGGAGGAGACAATCGGGTGCTGATTTAGCTGAAAAATAGAAGTCGATATAATCATATGGGGTTATAAACTGCATCTGTTCGCATCAGTCTGGGTTTGCGGTTCTAGCCGTTGCGTTTAAAATCCGCTATTTTACCGTGAACGTTGTACGCGCGGCCTTGTTTATATTTGTGCAGCTTGAAGCAGGCCCGGAAACACCACAGAAGAAGAAGCAGCAGCAGGCCTGTGCGAGTTTAACGTTTCGGATCCGGAGTGTTTTGTTCGGATCGGCCATTCAGCTCACCAAGTAAGTCTATAAATAAGTATATAAATAACACCAGATGTTCGTTTACGGTCTATGTTTTGGAGTTTTGGCTTGTGTTAGCTGTTAGCTCTAAAGCTAGCTGTTAGCTTGAAGCTAGCGACGGCTCCAGTCTCCTGTGTTGAGCTTTTTGCTAATGCTAACGTTAACAGTAACTTAGTGCGTTATATTTGTTATTTACTGCTTGGTTTGTGTGTTTTAATGTGGTTCACCTCATTGTGTTATACCAGCGCTGATGTTAGCAGTATGTGTACTATATATATAATAATATCTAATATAGTATGTTAGCGCCATTAGCTCGCTGCTAAGCTAACGTTAGCTTTGTTTTGTCTCACCAGCTGGCTGAGAAGAACTCGAGCTGTTTGCTAGTTATTCTCACACCTCGCTGACGTTACGTCATCTATTTTATTAATCTGATTATACATTTAATTTGCTGCTTAGAATGTTACAAATCATCAAAAACACATTTTATTATTTGGGAGCAAAAACATTGAGAGATAATATTTATTTGAGTTAGTCGTTTATCAACTTGACTGGTCACTGTTGCAAAGTTAAATAATAATACAAGTTATGTAAGCGTCTACATATTCTCACACACACATATTCTTGATGTGAGGAATGACATCCGTGATGTCGGTGATAAACAGTCCTATGAACTCTATTATTATCGTGTGAACTCTGACCTTTCTGCTCTCTCCTCAGAGAATATGACCCAGATGCAACAATGACATCCAGATTTGGTAAAACCTACAGCCGCAAGGGAGGAGAGGGCACGTCCAAGTTTGACGAGGTGCTGTCCACCAAGAGAGGCACCCTGAGCACCAAATGGGGCGACACCACCTACAAGGCCAAGGTGGGATCCAAGCGCGTCGGCGCGCCCAAGAACGACTCGGTCCTGGAGGTTTACAAGAGGCCCCGTCTGAGCGGAGACGGCTTCGAGGATCCGTTTGGATTTGACAGCGACGAGGAATCCAAGCCGGTTTCGTCTCGCAGTGGAAACAAGTCGTCGCCCGCTAAGCCGAGCGCCGCTGAGCCCCCACAAGCGAAAAGGCCGGGGCTGTCTCTGTCCAGCCTCCAGGGGGGGTCCCACGCTTTGACGTCTGCTCGAGGGACGTCGTGGCTGCCCAATGACCAGAACCAGCCCAGGGTGGTGGAGGACACGGCTCAGTTCTTCAACAGCAGCAGTGCCAGCATAGGTAAGACGCACAATATGAAACCTTTAAAGCCTGAACCTGGACTACGACTGCATCTGCAGTTATTCAGTATCAACTCATCCATTCATTGATGGAGTTGCCCAATGTCTAAAATGTCATAAGAAGTCTTTAGAGGACTTTAAAGTGGTGTCCTAGCGGTACTAATTTCATTAATCAGCAGTAAAAAGATATTGACTTTATATTTATATTAACAGAACAGCGAATGACATGATGACGGCTTTTCTAGATTTAGTACAGCAACGTATTGATTGCTGTTTAAAGCACACAACAACCCCAGATTTAATTTAATTACAGTGTGGTCACAATGCACTCACTGAATGTGCTGACGTGTGATGCTCTAAATGCTCTGTACTTTGGTCTTTTGATATAGTGGCGTGAATAATATTCTTTGAATCTATTGATGTCAACTCTGAGCGGCTTCTGTCGGGTGGTAGAAGTTAAGCCTTCGCTGAACTTATTTATTATCTGAACTTCTGGCCGGGATGAGCTCATCGTGAGCCCTGATTTTCAATCATAACGGATTGAAAACAAGCGTCGATGGACAGATGCCGTCTCTCCGTCTCATCCTGAGGCTCGTGTGAACCAAACACACATTAGCTTTGGCACAAAACAAAAATCATTAAGTGTCTTCCCTTCAGTTTCTAGATTTAGAAGAAATCAGTGTTGTAGTTTCTCTACACGCAGCCGGTCGCTTTCAGCTCGATTGCTCCTCAGCCTTCCGTGACTGCTGCTGGCCTCCTGCCAGAGACGAGAGCCACTTGAACCGACTCCCAACGACAAGCTGGGCCTCTGAGCACGGTCCAGTGCTGGGACGCTGAGCCACATGTGAAGGGATGCCAGCGCGACGCTGAAGTTCATCTGAAACACTGCCACGGCTATGTTGACTCAGTAAATAGGACAAAATCCTTCAACAAATACTACTTCAGATAAAGTATGGCAATACTGTAGAGTTGGCTGTTGCTACTTTCAGACTGGTGTTTATAAGAAGATTGTGAAACACTGTTAAACAATTAACTGTAAAAACTACATCATATAAGAAGCTGGTTATCCCCTCTGTCCGATTTTTAAAATGTACAAAGATAATGAAGAGATATACTTGAATTAGTTTATTTAATCCTACATTAAATGTTCTGTGTCAGGAAATATGGATTTTATGGTTTTATTCCGGTGAATCTGAATTTGTGTTTCAGAATGTAAAGTTCTACATGACGTTTGGATGTTTAGTTTAGACCAAATTGTGCCGTCTTCTGCATTCTTGGATGTCCTGGAGTAAATCCTCAGGATTGAGGCCAATCTGCTATTCTTCACATTGAACATCGTCTGTTAACGTCTCTTAAACCACCTCGCTGTCATCCTTTCAAACCACTGTTAGTCATTGTTGTGAGAGAAACATGAAGTGACACAAAGCGAACAGAAGCCTCTCGTTGTAGTTGATATGTGGACGTGTGTGAGCAGAGACTCTCTGGGGGGAAATAAGGACATTTTCAGGCTTTCTAACTTCATTAGTTTGTCCTTGATGGGCATGAAGAGAGGCACGCATGAAGGAATAAACCATTCAAAGTGTCATTAAATGTTCTCCTATTGTACTGTCAGTGTTGCCATGGCGGATATATATTTTACATGCGGAGAGATTAAGCTATAAAACCAATTTTAATAGATTTACTACTCGTAGGCTAAATATGCACTGTGCAGGGTTTGATGAAACTGTTATTTAAACATTTCATTGACGTTAAAGCTGTGGTGGCACACCCAGCTTCCACTGCACTCTATCAGGGCCACCAGGTGTTTTGGGGCTGGCTGTATCCTCACAGACGGTTTATCTAAAGAACGTGGCAGCGTTGAGGATAAGACTTCATGTTCGTGGTGGACTTTTCTTATTACTGAGTAACTGGTTATGAAAACCGCTGTGAGGTGGTCAGAGTGCAGTAGTTAGTTGAATTCATGAAAGAATGGTGTTGTGATCGTATTTCAGACTTCAGACTGAGCATATTTCGGGTTAGATTAGTTCTCTAAGGAATGTTACATGATGTAGCTCATCAGTCCTCACACACCCCCACAGTGTGTCCTTGAGCAAGACGAGAACACCTCCTCCTCCTAACGCCGTCCTCTCTGGATACCTCGACTAACGGCCTGAAACAAGTCCAATGATCCATCAGACTTCACCATCTGAGACCTGCTAACTGGCTAACACAGCTCCTGGTCGTCCACACTAACTATGTGTTTGTGCTCAGCGCTCGGTTGGTTGCAGTCTTCTCTGAAATGCCAGAGGGCGGATGAACTAAATCTGCAGTAATGCATCTTAATGTGAGGGACTGACATGTTGTGCATCTCCTCCAGCTGTCTGCTGGTCTCCAGTGACTCTGTTCATTTGTCACTAACTACTGATCCTCATTTCACAGCCGACACTGTTGCTGCTCTACAGCAGTTCACACAGATGCACTCATCATTCTGCAATGTTTTATCCTTTCATTTCTCAAATTTGTATTTGTCAAATCCGCTGTGAAGACAGTGAAGCAGCAGAATGGCCTACTTTCTAGGTCGGCTGCGCTTCGATAACACGGCCTTTTAAAACAACCCACAGCTGTTTCACAGACACAGATATCCTCTGATGTTACGCTGTGGAGCAATTTCCTGTGTTTGCTCAGAGTAACGAGTCCAGTGTTGTCACCTGTTTGTTATCTGAAGACAGAAATGGCCACAGGGTGCTAATAACCTGTGTGTCTTGTCCTGGCAAGTGGATCCAGACGGTTTTTGATGTTCTTGAAGACGTACACGACTGGAAAATGAGTGTTTGACGTTTAGCTCGTGTGTGTGTGTGTGTGTGTGTGTGTCGTGTGTGACCTGTTTTCAGTGTGATGGTGCTTTTTAAAAATGGTGCAATCTTTATGCACATCTCCGTTGTGCTCTTCAGCCGGTGAAGTTAACCAGAAGCACACCGTGTGTTGTCTGGTTGTACAGATAGTATTGTGTAGGTTGGAACGCTTCAGTATTCACTATGAAGACATGGAGCAGGTTTGAAAACTGTGGACAGATGTCAGCTGTCTGGAGGTGACGTGTCAGCAAACGCATTATTAAAGAATTAAATCTGATTGAATTTAACAGCATCATAATAATTCTGCATATTAACCTATTGACTGTTCCCCTTTAATTGCTAAATTGTCCTTTTGTTCAGATCAGTTACTCTCTTAGTAAGTCCTTCAAGTCGATTAATTGGTGAGAGTTGATTATCTTTGGGTTTTTTTGACTTTCTCGTCTCCTTTGTCAACTTGTGATGTTTGAGTTTCACCATTTTCTAGACTAAACGACTAATAATGAAATGTAATGCATATTCAAGTAGCTGTAAATATTACAAGCTGATGCAGTTTACTTAACCTTACTATGAACTAACTTCACTTTAAAACACACAAACATTTCTCTGATATTTTACTGATTCTGAGTCTGTTTTCCTTTCTGTAGGAAAGTCCCAGCAGACGCCCTCGCTGTCAGAGAACCAGCACAGCTACTCGTGGTACCAAAATGCTTCTGAGAGCGATAAGAAGCCCCTGGCGCAGACCACCACCCTGAAGACGGGGTCCAAGGCAGAGTCCACCTACGACTCCTGGGACGCCATCATGGGTCTCCGTCCGCCCTCGCCCAGCCAGGAACCTCGCAACCCGACGCTGTTCTGGGCTACAGCGGGCATCACTGTGGGCAGCTCTGAGCTCCAGCAGACCCTGCATGTTGAGATGCCCCCCTCTCCCCCACGGCTCCGGAGCCCCAGTGAGAGCCTAGAGGACCTAGGGGGCGACTCTGACTTCCTTGTGGAGCCGTCTGACTACTCCCAGACTTCCTCCAACGCCTCACTTGTAAGAAACTCTAACTGTCGGACGTACAGGAGGCCCAACAAACAGGGCTCTGGCAAAACCTCGGACTCCAGCGGCTCTGCCAGCACTGCTTCTAGCTCAGATCCTCCCAAGTCCACATCGGACGGCAGTAATAAGACGGCGGGTGGTGGTCGGGGACGGGGCAGGACGAGGGACTTCACGGTGATGCACCCCTCTTCTCTGTCCATGTGTAACGTCACCATCCAGGAACGCGGAGGGGAGGAGTTCAGCACCGACGCGGCGCCCTCTAGTGGTAGCAGCAGTGCCGGGTCCGGCAGCACCACGGAGCTGGGAGAGGCGGGATGGCAGCGGAAGAAGACGGAACAACAAAACACAAGGTAGAACCAGAATCGTCTTTATTATTACTATTATTATTATTATTATTATTATTATTATTATCATGTTCAAATGGACCGGCAAGTGCAAGTGAGACGACTCTGTTTGGGTTTCTGAGGGCTGGCGTGATAATCTCATGAAGCCTGTTTGGATAAGGATGCCAAATGTGAGAAGAAAGCTTTGTTGTAAACATGCAGACATCTCCAACATGGGCGAGGAGGCAATTATAAATCATATGCAAGATCATAAACACCAGTCCTCTGCTCACAGAGTCACAAAGTCAAACACGGTCTGAAGATGTTCTGGGAATGTGAGTGTGTAGAGTTGTGCAGAATGTGTGTGAACCCTGGACTCGAGTGGCCGCTGGTCAGTTTTTAAACGAACATTGTCGTATTGCGTATTACTAACGCAGTACCAGTTTGATTTGCTGCAGGTGGAGGTGGAGCTACTCATTAACGGGTTATAATGACAAATACCGGTTCAGCTTGTTTGCATTAAATCTAACCGGTTTAAGCTGGAACACCAGACCTGCAGAACAACACCAACCTTTCAATCGTAACGTTTACTTTGACTGTTTTAGTCTGTTCATAAACCGACGGAACTTCTTCCACTCCAAACATGGCAGGCTGAGGTTTAAGTACATTAGTCTAAAACGATGCACAAAGCCTCCAGAATATTTACATTTGATGAAATGATGCAGCCGTAAAAAGTATTTTGGATCATCACATAGCTTCAATAAAGAGCTGCACCAAACAGTCTTCATGTGCATTGTACTGTAACTCAGTGGAATCGGATGGTTTTAACAACCTGGAAGTGGAAACTGGGAGAAACCTAACCGTTTGGATTAAACCATTAAAGCATGTTTTCTCTGACCTGTCCTCAGGTTCAAACCAACCCAGACAAAGTCAAAGGAGGACAGTAAGCCGGACCTGTTTGGTTTCGAAGACGCCGACGCTCATCAGGAGGAGAACAGCGGCGACAACTCAGACGGACGATCCAGTTACAAGATCCAGTACTTCGGCTTTGACGACATGAGCGACAGCGACGGTGACGACGATGACGGCGCTAAAGAGAGGAGGGCCAAGAAGGCTGCGGCCGCCCAAAAGAGAGAGAGAACCCCGGTGGTAGAACCCATGGAGGAAACTGTGACTGAAGAACCGCCGGATCCCTTCGAAAACCTGGAGAGGCTGGAGAGACTGGAGAGGCTGGAGAGACTGGAGATGCTGGATCGACCGGCAGCCAAGGAGAACAAGAAGAACTCTGAGAGGCAGGACAGCCGGATACGAGCGGGTCAGAACACATACATGTGTATATAGACATAGAGGGTAGTTTGGATGTTTTGAAGTGTAATTGTGTGAGAAGATGAGCTACAAAGCGTGACAAGCAGCAGAACCGGATATAAACAGAGTCAGTGTTCTTTATTCCAGTGAAGTATCTGCATTAAGGGTCCAATCCACAGCTGATGTGATGCATGTGGTAAAGGGTTCCACTCCTCCTGACTGGCTGTGAAGTTCTGGTTGATGGTGACTGTGTGTTTGGTCTGCAGACGTGATGGACTTCTCAGAGGACGGCCTCAGAGTGGTGGCCGGGGCTCCCAGGAGGCCGTCTCAGGGCAAAGCCACCGAGAAGAACCCGGACACCTTCCGGAGGATCTTCAGCGCGCACAAGAAGGTGAGAAACAACGCCGCGCTCACGCTGCATACACATACACTACAGAGCACCGCGAGGTTTCATGTTACAGCCTCAAACGACACTTGTTAGAATCCATGGATCTGCTGTGAATGAGTAGACCAAGAAGTATAAATATAATGCAAAATACTGACGATAATCACGTCGTCCTGCTGCTGACCGGTGGTTTGATTGATTCCATGTCATGTTCTTGTCAGTAAATCCCATAAAATGAGCCAAACCAACAACAATATATCATCTTCGTCTTCCTGCCTCATCGTTGTCCAAACACTGTAGCAAACGCATGAGTGAGCCACACTCGATAGTACTCATCTGTTAGTATGGTGGCTCACGTGGGTCATTCTGTGTATGTGAAGCTTATTTAAACCCTCAACTTCAAAACCTTTCCTCGTTACTTTTCAAAAAGGTGTGTGTGCCCGTGTCCGTGTGTGTGTGCGTGTCTGTGCGTGTGTGTGTGTGCGTGTCCGTGTGTGCGTGTGTGTCCGTGTCCGTGTCCGTGTGTGTGCGTGTGTGTGCGTGTGTGTCCGTGTGTGTGTCCGTGTCCGTGTGTGTGTGTCCGTGTGTGTGTGTGTGTGTGTGTGTGTCCGTGTGTGTGTGTCCGTGTGTGTGTGTCCGTGTGTGTGTGTCTGTGTGTGTGTGTGTCCGTGTGTGTGTGTCCGTGTGTGTGTCTGTGTGTCCGTGTGTGTGTGTCCGTGTGTGTGTGTGTGTGTGTGTGTCCGTGTCTGTGTGTGTCTGTGTGTGTGTGTGTGTGTGTCTGTGTGTGTGCGTGTGTGTGCGTGTGTGCGTGTGTGCGTGTGTGTGTGTCCGTGTGTGTGTGTGTGTGCGTGCCCCCGTCCGTGCTGGACGAGGGGAGGGATTAAGTCGTCTCTGAACATCTCGTTTATTCATCAGCGTGCTAATAGCCCGTCTCTCTCAGACTGTGCTGACTGGTTATCAGACTCTATTGATTTCATGAGAGCTCTGCACCTTTTTGTTATTGAACAGATCGATGTCATCACTCCAGACCGGTCTTAAGTAGCTCATATCTACTGTACATATGAATCGTCAGCGTTTCTTACTCGAGGTTGTTTTGTTTCTCTTGTATGAATCTCGCTGGATTAAAATGAGGCTTCAGTCTCGTCGTGTTCTTAATTAGATCCGTAGTTTGTCTTAACGAGCTCTGCAAGGCCTCTCTTCACCACAGCTGCTACAGTCGGCTTATTTATGTTTGTTATTTCTATAAATCGTGCGTCCTCTCTTCATCAGCACAAAGTCAGTTATATCAGAACATTCAGCCAGAAAAAAACTCAGAAAAGTGTTTTGAAAAAGAAATAACTTCCACTTAACGAAGCACTCGAACCGGGAAAAAGCCCGTTTTGGCAGTTGAGTGTTTCCCGTTCGTTACCTCCACTGTGGCCTCATTTGTGCCAGTTTCCTCATGAGCACATCTCAGTCCTTCACAGATCTAACCTCTCCATTCTGCTCTCAAAGTACACCAGATTGAAGCCTTTATTTCCCCTGAACCTCTCGACGGGTCCACGGTCACCACAGTCTCCCAAAGCACTGCAGTGTAACGGCATGTCCTCGAGTCTGAAGCAGCCTCGAGGACATGAACTGTGATCCGTGCTCTCCGGTCGTCGAGGCAGAGAAACTTTGTTTGGAAGTTATCGCTCAGCACCTGTCGAGAACTTTTGAAGTGAAAGATGTAAATGCTCACCGGCCATAGGAGCATGATGGTGTACTTGATGTACTCGATGTACTTAATGTACTCGCTCTCATGCTCCAGTCTCATGCCCTGACGCACACTGACCTCCCTCTCAGCTGAATACTGTGCTCTCCTCTCGGTCTCCATCACTTCCTCTTGACCACTTTGTCTTTTATTTTTACCCGTGTGAATAGTTCTCTCTACCTCCCTTCTCTTCTTCTTCTAATTGACTTTCTCTCTCTCTCTAACACGGTACGCTCCATCTTCACTGGACATAATGAGAGTCGGAGCCGAGTGGAGCTCATTACAGGAACAGCCCGTCTGAAGTGGCCGTCCTACGGTGGAGTTGTCAAAACTCTGCTTCAATTACAATAAACTGTGCGTCTCCGGCCGGCGCTGGCGGAGCCGGAGTGCCGTTAGGTTGGTCCGCTGAGGATGCTGGGAGATATTAGATTTGATCATAATGACAGAGGGTTCATTGAGGGGCAGTGATTACATCCATAACAATGAGGCTCATCAGAGCTCCAGCGTGGCTCTTTCCTCTGTTCTACCATTAACGGTAACATTAGGCCACTAGTTTGTAACATCAGATGAGCTCATTATCCAACATGTTGATGAATGTGCTCTGTACCTGGTGAATACATACAGTATATTCAGCCCACGAGGAAAGAGGGGGAATGATCTCCATCATGTTTGTAGATAGAACTGCTGATATGAAGTATGAAGTAAATGTTGTTCGTACAATGTAATGGCGATAGAGTAATGACACCGTTGGGGTTTGGGTTGGTTCCCTATAAGCTTTTATTCTGTCTATCATCGGCTATGATCTCCCTGAAAAGGACACAAAGCCGTAGAAAACTAAACCAGTGTGTCGTGGTCAGTGACAGCAGCTTCAGATGTGACTGAAAGCTGCTGCTGACTCTGAGCAGCATGGGGAGTTAATTACTGTACTATATGTTTTAATATATTTCTGGAAAGCTCTTGTTTCCACTAAAATACAATGCAAAAGGTTTTCAGACGTTGTCTGACCAGAGAATATTTAAAGAGTAGTAATGTGTTCTTTTATATTTAGTTTATTCACAATCGAGCCACAGCAGGAACACAACCACGCTCTCCCACCTTCCCTCTTTCTCTCTCCCACCGTCCCTCTTTCTCTCTCCCACCTTCCCTCTTTCTCTCTCCCACCTTCCCTCTTTCTCTCTCCCACCTTCCCTCTTTCTCTCTCCCACCTTCCCTCTTTCTCTCTCCCACCTTCCCTCTTTCTCTCTCCCACCTTCCCTCTTTCTCTCTCCCACCTTCCCTCTTTCTCTCTCTCTGGTCTCTCCCATGCTGCTTAGCGGTGGGTGGGCGGGGCAGGTGTTCATCTGTGTCATTCTGATTATTGCAGGATAATTTTAATTCGGTGTGTTGATGTTCCAGCACAGCAAAGCTCATCCCCAAACTCCTCTTTTGTCTCTGCTTATTAACCCTGTGGTGTAACCCCCCCCCCCCCCCACACACACACACACACACACACACACACACCTCCCTCAGTGCTCTGCTCTTCAGCCAACTCTCTTCTCTTGCTCCCGGTTCTTCCCCTCTTTTGTTTTTCATTATCAATGCCCCGGCAACCACCAACCACAGGTTTGGCAAAAATATAGAAAGAGGACATGAGACTGTGTGTGTGTGTGTGTGTGTGTGTGTCCAGCTGTTTGATCAGTGCTGGCTGACTCCAGTTTAATATGCATCCAGTTTTCTTTCACCTCTTTCTGCCTCCTTCTCTCCATCGGTCTTTATTTCCTCCTCTCATTATTTTCCTCGTCTGTTTTTATCTACCAGCACTTTTCTGTTACTGTCTTCTTATCGTTCTTCTACTGTGAGGAAGTGAAATGAAGTGTGTTGTAATGTGGACTTTATTCACGCCTCCGACTTTAAACCAGCACTTTTATTTTTGAACGCAGAATGAAATCATAGAAACAAGTTTCTGAACGTAGTTTGGACTTGACCGTAACCGGTGGAAGTCCTTTGCGGACCTCACAGTGTAAACACGCCGTATTATTTCTCTTTGTCTCACTTCTCTTGTGTGTGTTCATGTCACAGTCTCCCACCAAAGCTGTGTACAACGCCAGACACTGGACGCTGGAGAGCGAAGAGGAGGCTCCTTCAACTTTCTTGGCACGATCACAGACGGCTCCTGTAAGTTTTGAGAGCTCGCTACAATGGAGTAAAAAGGTTTTCACGTTGCACATGCAGCTCATGAAACGTGTTACTTCCACATCATCCCATCTTACCAGGCGCCCGCCTCAGCGGGAGGATCCGGTAAGGAGCCCTCCGATGCCAAGAAGGACGACGGGGTTTTTAAGACTCCTCCCCCTCCGCCCAAAGTCACCAAGTGTGTCACCCTCCCCACGGACCTGTACCAGGACACCATTACTGCACTCAAATGCCGCAAAGAGCACAAGGAGGTAAGAAGCTTCTCTTAACCGAAAACGACATACTTCAGACTTTTGCATTTTTATTCATTTCACTTAATACACATTTAACCTGCAAATGTACCTGAAGCTTCAAACAGAAATGCATCACAATGGACGTCGGGTATTAAGTCATCCTGGTGTAATTGAAACGTTTCTGGTTCAAATCCACCTGGACCTTTGTTACTGGCCTTCTCCCACATTCCCCGTCACGTTTTTACAAACTACATTTTGGACATATTCCACTTATCCGCCCGCCCCTCTGTTTTCCAGCTGTATACAGTCGTCCAGCATGTGAAGCACTTCAACGACGTGGTGGAGTTTGGAGAGAACCAGGAGTTTACCGATGACTTTGAGTACCTGGCTACTGGTCTGAAGAGTGGACAACCTCTCAACACACGCTGCCTGAGGTAAGAACGCCGCTAGAACCACTCTACCCTCTACAGTGCTCCATTTTATCACCATCTTCTGATGTCGTGTGTTTCTCCAGTGTGATCAGCCTGGCGACGCGCTGCGCCATGCCCAGCTTCAGGATGCACCTCAGGGCCAGAGGGAAGGTGGCTCAGGTCTTCAAAACGCTCAATGACGCCCCACAACTCCCGGTAAGGATCGCTACGGATGAACCAAGCGCACCTGCAGCTCACTCTTTACAGTAATGACTGGAGAGCGGCTCGTCTTTTGGTGACGAGGTCGGCGGTTCGATCCCCGGCTCCTACTCGGCGCTTCACAGCCCTGCTCCTAATGCTTACTGTGGTTTAAATAACTATGAACTCCTTCTCACTCATCTCTGCAGAACCTGGCTCTGTGCACGGCGTCTCTCATGTACATCCTCAGCAGAGACCGGTTGAACATGGATCTGGACCGCTCCTGTCTGGACCTGATGATCCGGCTGCTGGAGATGGACCTGGACCATGACCAGGGGGGCGGGGCCTACACAGGGACAGACCCCGACCCCACCACTCAGTTCAGTGCCAGAGAAATCGCCAAGATGAAGGAGAAGATCAGGAAGCTCTGCGACACGGTGCACAACAAGCACCTGGACCTCCAGAACATAACGGTACTGAGCGGATCATTGGAGACTGGATCAGTTTACCACCGTGTTCTCTGTGTTGGAGCGCTGCACCTCTCCCTCTGACTAATGATTCTCTTTCAGTCGGGGTGACTCGCTGCCGCCCACGTGTCGAGATATTTCTATCCTCTGTGCTGTAAAACATCCACAGTGAATGTCAGGTTTGGGTGTTCGTCTCTTACAATCAAAGAGGGAAGGTCTCCGTGGATACCAGCGCTCAACAGCCACGCAGTCTGAAATCTGCCAGAGAACGGAACCCAACTCCCACACATTCCAGTTCCTGAGACGTGACCTGTTTAACTGCAGGCGCTGATCAGACCGTTAACATTTCAGCCTCTTTGTCCCTCCTCTCTTCCCGTAGACGGGTCATTTAGCCATGGAGACGTTGCTGTCCCTGACTTCAAAGCGAGCCGGAGACTGGTTCAAAGAGGAGCTGCGACTACTGGGAGGACTGGACCACATAGTAGATAAAGGTTCGAGATGATTAGACCGTGTGATGACTCACAGTAACAGGAGATCACCGTTCCTGTGGTTTCTGATTGTGGCTCCCTGTTTCTGTTCCTCCCTCCACAGTGAAGGAGTGTGTTGACAACTTGAACCAGGAGGGCGAGAAGGAGAAGATGGTGTCGTCTCTGTGGGGAGCTGAGAGGTGTTTACGGGTGTTGGAGAGTGTAAGTGCATCACAAACTAGACCCAACGAGGGTCGTGTTCAGGTCCCGACTGCAGAGAACTCAACTTCATCTTTTTAAGTCTGAACAAGATGTGAACCAACAGGATGCAACAACAAATAGTTTCACGTTTAAATCGACAAGAAAAGATAGAAATGTGCGTTTACCTGTAACCTGTTGCACTACTGAGTGGTGCCTGCTGTGCTGGGAGGCACAATCACGTCGTCTGGTCCTGATATCATGATAATATCTGTGATCAATGTCTTTATGTGCCACGATCATTTTTCACTTTTAATTGACGTACTTTTCTAATCTTAGATTTAAAAAATAAGGAACCTACAATATTATTCTGGCAGAACTTGTTTTCTTCTTCTTTGCGATCAGACTTATAAAATGAATCACCAACTGTGTTCCTCACTTTCCTCTCCGAGCATCTGTTGACTGATTGAGGGAGATTTCATGAAGCATGACGATCCACCGACCACACAAATCCCTCGAACTTTGGAGCCAAACCTTCAACAACCAACATGTTGACACGCTTTA
>JAFEUB010001618.1:5000-15000 GCA_024529925.1 Ophthalmolycus amberensis | reverse complement strand
AGTTCTACATCAACCTTAATAACGCAGATGTATCTGTATCAAACGTGTCGTATGATGAGTAATAACTTGGATACGTTAGCGGTAACGTGTCGTATGATGAGTAATAACTTGGATACGTTGGAGGTAACGTGTCGTATGATGAGTAATAACTTGGATACGTTAGAGGTAACGTGTCGTATGATGAGTAATAACTTGGATACGTTGGAGGTAACGTGTCGTATGATGAGTAATAACTTGGATACGTTGGAGGTAACGTGTCGTATGATGAGTAATAACTTGGATACGTTCGAGGTAACGTGTCGTATGATGATGAGTAATAACTTGAATACGTTAGCGGTAACGTGTCGTATGATGAGTAATAACTTGGATACGTTAGCGGTAACGTGTCGTATGATGAGTAATAACTTGGATACGTTGGAGGTAACGTGTCGTATGATGAGTAATAACTTGGATACGTTCGAGGTAACGTGTCGTATGATGAGTAATAACTTGGATGCGGTAACGTGTCGTATGATGAGTAATAACTTGGATACGTTGGAGGTAACGTGTCGTATGATGAGTAATAACTTGGATACGTTAGAGGTAACGTGTCGTATGATGAGTAATAACTTGGATACGTTAGCGGTAACGTGTCGTATGATGAGTAATAACTTGGATACGTTAGCGGTAACGTGTCGTATGATGAGTAATAACTTGGATACGTTAGCGGTAACGTGTCGTATGATGAGTAATAACTTGGATACGTTAGAGGTAACGTGTCGTATGATGAGTAATAACTTGGATACGTTAGAGGTAACGTGTCGTATGATGAGTAATAACTTGGATACGTTAGCGGTAACGTGTCGTATGATGAGTAATAACTTGGATACGTTGGAGGTAACGTGTCGTATGATGAGTAATAACTTGGATACGTTAGAGGTAACGTGTCGTATGATGAGTAATAACTTGGATACGTTGGAGGTAACGTGTCGTATGATGAGTAATAACTTGGATACGTTGGAGGTAACGTGTCGTATGATGAGTAATAACTTGGATACGTTAGCGGTAACGTGTCGTATGATGAGTAATAACTTGGATACGTTAGAGGTAACGTGTCGTATGATGAGTAATAACTTGGATACGTTAGAGGTAACGTGTCGTATGATGAGTAATAACTTGGATACGTTGGAGGTAACGTGTCGTATGATGAGTAATAACTTGAATACGTTAGCGGTAACGTGTCGTATGATGAGTAATAACTTGGATACGTTAGCGGTAACGTGTCGTATGATGAGTAATAACTTGGATACGTTGGAGGTAACGTGTCGTATGATGAGTAATAACTTGGATACGTTGGAGGTAACGTGTCGTATGATGAGTAATAACTGGATACGTTGGAGGTAACGTGTCGTATGATTAGTAATAACTTGGATACGTTAGAGGTAACGTGTCGTATGATGAGTAATAACTTGGATACGTTGGAGGTAACGTGTCGTATGATGAGTAATAACTTGGATACGTTAGCGGTAACGTGTCGTATGATGAGTAATAACTTGGATACGTTGGAGGTAACGTGTCGTATGATGAGTAATAACTTGGATACGTTGGAGGTAACGTGTCGTATGATGAGTAATAACTTGGATACGTTGGAGGTAACGTGTCGTATGATGAGTAATAACTTGGATACGTTAGCGGTAACGTGTCGTATGATGAGTAATAACTTGGATACGTTGGAGGTAACGTGTCGTATGATGAGTAATAACTTGGATACGTTGGAGGTAACGTGTCGTATGATGAGTAATAACTTGGATACGTTAGCGGTAACGTGTCGTATGATGAGTAATAACTTGGATACGTTAGAGGTAACGTGTCGTATGATGAGTAATAACTGGATACGTTGGAGGTAACGTGTCGTATGATGAGTAATAACTTGGATACGTTAGCGGTAACGTGTCGTATGATTAGTAATAACTTGGATACGTTAGAGGTAACGTGTCGTATGATGAGTAATAACTTGGATACGTTGGAGGTAACGTGTCGTATGATGAGTAATAACTTGGATACGTTGGAGGTAACGTGTCGTATGATGAGTAATAACTTGGATACGTTAGCGGTAACGTGTCGTATGATTAGTAATAACTTGGATACGTTGGAGGTAACGTGTCGTATGATGAGTAATAACTTGGATACGTTGGAGGTAACGTGTCGTATGATGAGTAATAACTTGGATACGTTAGCGGTAACGTGTCGTATGATTAGTAATAACTTGGATACGTTAGAGGTAACGTGTCGTATGATGAGTAATAACTGGATACGTTAGCGGTAACGTGTCGTATGATGAGTAATAACTTGGATACGTTAGCGGTAACGTGTCGTATGATGAGTAATAACTTGGATACGTTGGAGGTAACGTGTCGTATGATGAGTAATAACTGGATACGTTGGAGGTAACGTGTCGTATGATGAGTAATAACTTGGATACGTTGGAGGTAACGTGTCGTATGATGAGTAATAACTGGATACGTTGGAGGTAACGTGTCGTATGATGAGTAATAACTGGATACGTTGGAGGTAACGTGTCGTATGATGAGTAATAACTTGGATACGTTGGAGGTAACGTGTCGTATGATGAGTAATAACTTGGATACGTTGGAGGTAACGGGTCGTATGATGAGTAATAACTTGGATACGTTAGCGGTAACGGGTCGTATGATGAGTAATAACTTGGATACGTTAGCGGTAACGGGTCGTATGATGAGTAATAACTTGGATACGTTGGAGGTAACGTGTCGTATGATGAGTAATAACTTGGATACGTTAGCGGTAACGTGTCGTATGATGAGTAATAACTTGGATACGTTGGAGGTAACGTGTCGTATGATGAGTAATAACTTGGATACGTTAGCGGTAACGTGTCGTATGATTAGTAATAACGGATACGTTAGCGGTAACGTGTCGTATGATTAGTAATATCGGATACGTTAGTGGTAACGTGTCGTATGATGAGTAATAACTTGGATACGTTGGAGGTAACGTGTCGTATGATGAGTAATAACTTGGATACGTTGGAGGTAACGTGTCGTATGATGAGTAATAACTTGGATACGTTAGCGGTAACGTGTCGTATGATGAGTAATAACTTGGATACGTTAGCGGTAACGTGTCGTATGATGAGTAATAACTTGGATACGTTAGAGGTAACGTGTCGTATGATTAGTAATAACGGATACGTTAGTGGTAACGTGTCGTATGATGAGTAATAACTTGGATACGTTGGAGGTAACGTGTCGTATGATGAGTAATAACTTGGATACGTTAGCGGTAACGTGTCTTATGATGAGTAATAACTTGGATACGTTAGCGGTAACGTGTCGTATGATGAGTAATAACTTGGATACGTTAGCGGTAACGTGTCTTATGATGAGTAATAACTTGGATACGTTAGCGGTAACGTGTCGTATGATGAGTAATAACTTGGATACGTTGGAGGTAACGTGTCGTATGATGAGTAATAACTTGGATACGTTAGAGGTAACGTGTCGTATGATTAGTAATAACGGATACGTTAGTGGTAACGTGTCGTATGATGAGTAATAACTTGGATACGTTGGAGGTAACGTGTCGTATGATGAGTAATAACTTGGATACGTTGGAGGTAACGTGTCGTATGATGAGTAATAACTTGGATACGTTAGCGGTAACGTGTCGTATGATGAGTAATAACTTGGATACGTTAGAGGTAACGTGTCGTATGATGAGTAATAACTTGGATACGTTAGAGGTAACGTGTCGTATGATGAGTAATAACTTAGATACGTTAGCGGTAACGTGTCAGTTTGAGCTCTAGAGAGCTGATTGTTCAACTGTAAGATGTCCCACTCATTCATGCATCACTGTTCTGTGATCACCACACTTCTTGTGTGTTATATGTAAACGGTGTCGGCCTCATAAATACAACATCAGTGGAAACGCGTAGTTACTTTACCTCCTCCTCCTCCCTGTGACCGGACACAGGGTCTGCAGTGGGGGGGGGGGCTAAATGGGTCAACAAAGAGCTGCTGTTTCTACGGGTGACGCAGGCCTCAGTCTGAGCGTTCAGCTGTCCTCTGTTAACTCGATTAACCCCCAAAACCACAGGGTGAGAGAGCGAGCACACACACACACACACACACACACACACACACACACGTCCTATTGTTTATTGACTCATCCGAGCAGGAACCAAAGCTTTTCTTGACAGACACGATGATATCTTCATGGATTATTCTGCTTTATTAACTCGGGCCTTATTTTGGTGTCTTGCTGTCTCGGCAGTGAGTTTAGCCTTTAAACTACAACATGAAGAACAGAAAGCAGGAAAATAAAGTGTTGTTGTGACACTCTGTTGCACCCGACACCGCTCTTCTTTGCTCCTCTTTCCTTCCTCTCGCTCCGTCCTGCTGCTCAGACTCTGGTTGCTCTGTGTTCAGTCACAACTGTCATTAGATTTAATCGACTTATTTACATCAGGCGGCTGACCTGCTTCACCCCGCGTGCGTGCGTGCGTGCGTGCGTGTGTGTGTGTGTGTGTGTGTGTGGGGCGCGCTCTGTTTCATGATGGAGTAGAAAGGGAAAGAGGAGAGTCGAGTAGAGATGGATCCAGAGATGACATCTGGATGTGATGAATGATAAAGTATTTATTTCATGTTTCTTCTGATACGACTGAGTTGTTGAATCCACAGAGAAGCTGTGATGAATACTAATGTGTTCTTGTTGCTGGTTATTTATTTACAACGTTTCATACATATCGTGTCATATATGGTGTGATGACAGACATGGATGTGTGAAGAGGTCTTTCTGATTGTTCAGGTCATCTCAACATTTTCTTTCTCTTGTTGGGAGACGGAGCTCTTTGGATCCACGCTCTCCATGTTGTCGCTGTGCATCCCTTCGGTCCGAACACACTGGAAACGCTAGATTCTAATTTCATTTTGTCCTCGTCTCTCTCAGGGTGCTGAGGAGGTGTGAGGAGATGATCCAGAGGTACAGCAGGGAGCTGAACTCAGACGGCGCCGTGGGGAAAGCAGTGGAGGACTGTATGAGGGCCATTATCGGAGTCCTGCTCAACCTGACGCACGACAACGGTCAGAATCACACTTTACTGCAACACGTTCACAGGAGGTTTTGTTCCTGGAAACCAAGAGGTTGATTCATTTTAATGGATTTATTTATATTAAAAACACTGTGTCCTCGTGTGTGTGTGTGTGTGTGTGTGTGTGTGTGTGTGTGTGTGTGTGTGTGTGTGTATAGAGTGGGGCAGCACGAAGACCGGCGAGCAGGAGGATTTAATCATGACTGCTCTGAACTGTGTCCTCAAAGTCCCTCAGTATCTTCCTCAAGAGCAGAGGTTCGACATCCGAGTACTGGTGAGACACACACACACACACTCACACTCTTGAAGTGATAAGGTGGCAGATCAGTTAAATGACTTGGACTGTGTGTGTGTGGCGTTCAGGGTCTGGGCCTGCTGATCAACCTGGTGGAGTACAGTGCCCGGAACAAGTACTGTCTGATGGAGATGGAGATGGAGGGAGGTCAGGGTCCCTGCGACTCCACCGTCCTGCTGAACCCTCCGCTCCAGGACATCGCCCCCACCGGCCCGCTGAGCGCCATCGCTGCTCTCGTACAGGTACGCTCCATATCTATATATATATATATATCTATATATCTATATCTCTATATCTATATCTATATCTATATCGATAGATAGATAGATAGATATATAGATATATAGATATATAGAGATATAGTTTATCGTTTCAGCCCTAACAGAGACAGGAGGGACTCAACAGTGAGCCGGCTGTTCATAGTTGTCTGCTTGACTCGCCTCCAGTAATATCTAGTCTCAGAGATATGTACGCAGCAGGTGGTGTACGAGAAATATTTCATGCTGATCACATTGTACATATTATAAAGTGAATTAATAGTCATATCGTCCGAATGATTCATCCGTGTTTTTGCTCTGCACTGCTCAGTTTCCCACGAGCACCACCCGAGCTCCATTTAAATCCAATCATCTCACTTAATCGCGTTGGTCTGATGCTCTCCCAGCGAGGTCAGCAGCTGACGTGAGCAGAGCAGCGAGCTGAGAACCAGAGGGGAGAGAGCTGCACATGATTTACTGTGGATACGGATTGTCCTGACTCCAGGAGCAGTTAGAACACAGGAAGTGTTGAAATTAAGAGCAACATAATTCACATGGAAACTTCAACATTTGTTCCTTAAGTTTTAAAAACATGACTGCTTTAAGGACTTGACTGAGAGGAGCTTTACACCAATTAACCCTGTAATAGTAACAAATATCAGCTTCAGATAGAATCCATACAGTCATATAAATATACCCAGGTAGCCTGACTACTGGACCTTCACAGCAAAGAGGCTTTTATTCCGTCTACTCTTCGTCAGAAATGTAAAGCTCTTATGATGAAGGATTTGTGATTTCTGACTTTGGCGCCCCCGATGGTACTTTCGCTAACCTGCGACCGTCTCCGTGTTCGTCCTCCTCAGCTGTTCCTCCAGCGGGAGCGAGCCGCCATCAAGGCCGAGGAGCAGACCGATGACCTCATCAAGGAGGCGCCGAAGCCAGCGCTGGACAAGAGCGGCGAGTGGCAGGAGACGGGCGGCGAGATCCAGTGGGTGGCCAACGACAACACCACCCCCACGGACAAACAGGAGGAGGAGAAGAAGAAGGACGAGGAGGACCAGGAGCTGGACCTCAACAAAGGTACGTGCAGATTTAAGAACGAGAACAAACGACCTGAGAATGTTTCCTCCTCCTCATCATCCTCTTCCTCCTCTCAGCTCTGCAGCATGCAGGGAAGCACATGGAGGACAGCATCGTGGCCTCCTACACAGCACTGCTGCTGGGCTGCCTGTGTCAGGGGAGCACGGTGAGACACACACACACTTATTGATGAATACATGCAGACATATAAAACTCAGGTTATATGCATCATGCACTCATAATTATCTGTTAAGCTGTAAATAAAATCATTTAGATTTTCTGATCCTGTATTTAGTGTTTATCGTGTTTGACTCTCTCTCTCGCTCTCTCTCTCTCCCCCCCCCCCCCCCCTTGTCTCTCCACCAGTTGAATGTGACTACTGTGAGAGAGAACCTTCCTAAAGGAGATTTCTCCATCATGACAGAAATGCTGAAAAAGTTCCTCAACTTCATGAACCTCACTGTGAGTCTCAGCCGTTCATATCTGTCATCTGTAAATCACTTTAACGACAGACACGAACATAAACGCCAACGTTTCTCAAATCAAATGTTCATTCACAATCCGTTTTATCAGCTTTTAATTGAAAATACTGCCGCTGTGCATATGTGTTGATTTGCATAAATATGTTACATACTCAGCCTTCTACAGATCAATGAGATCTGCTGCTGAACAGGTGTGTGTGTGTGTGTGTGTGTGTGTGTGTGTGTGTGTGTGTGTGTGTGTGTGTGTGTGTGTGTGTGTGTGTGTGTGTGTGTGTGTGTGTGTGTGTGTGTGTGTGTGTGTGATCTCTCTCTGCAGTGTGACATCGCCACCACAGGACAGAAGTCCATCTCCCGGATCATTGACTATCTGGAGCACTGCTAGAGAGAAGCCTCTCTCTCTCTCACGCACACACAACCATCTTCGTCATCATTATCATCTTCATCACCTCAGAAGAATGAAACATTCCTGTTCCAGGAGTGAATCTAACACACACACACATCTTCGTCTCCTCCTCCAGTAAACGGAGCTCGATAAGTGAATGAAAGGGAGTTTCTTCCCCCTAAATTAACTTTAAATTAACTTACATTTGTTATGAGTTCATAGGTTATGATCAGATTTTATTTTACTTTTTTATTGAAGAAACGATCCGAGTCAGTGTTTTATTTTCCTCCGGCCTCTCCTCTATTTATAAAAGAACGACGGCTTCTTCTTCTTTTTGTTGAATCTGTTTTTGTTTTTTTTACCTTTGATACGTTTCCTTTTTCAAAGTTCCCTCACAGTTCAGCCCCCCCCCCCCCCCCCCCCCCCCCCCCGCATTGATTGGTGACAGGCTGGAGTGGAGCTGCCGTTATTCTGCAGCCTGTCATCAGAGCCTTGCACCCTCAGCTCTGCCTCTGGAGCTGATAATCGCCAAAACAACTCGAGTGGTTAAAAACACAACAACCACCGACCGAAATAATAGCTTTCCACGCTGTCTTCTTCTTCTTGTTCTTCTTCTGACTCTTTGACCCCTCCACTCCTCCAGGAGGCGGTTTGAGGCAGACAAATCAAGTATTGATCCTTTCTGGCCAAAGAGTGCAGAAGCGGTGACGGTTCAGACCCTGAATTGCAGGCTTTAGTGACGTTAAGGTGGTATTTTAAGGCGGTATTTTAAGGCGGGACTGCCGGTAAACGTTGACCGTAGGTCTGTTGTTTAGTTTTTCATCTGTATAACCACAGATTGTCTCTCTGTGGACGTAAGAGCTCTTCGTTCCTCTGCAGCAAACTAGCTGGTTTTAAATTGGTGGTTCTTCTTCTTGTGCCGTTATCGAAGCAGGTGCTTCTCCCAGCATGCCGAGCGCACACAACAACACACCTGAGACTGAATGACCCTCGAGGTTGTTTAAAACTCTCTGGAAACTTTAAACGACAGAAACTTTTCCCTTTGAAAGAATCGATCGCCCCCTCGCTCGACATCAGCGCCGTGCGTCTCTCAGCGGACCCGAGCCCTCCGGACCAGAACCTGTCCTCCTCCAGCTCCTTTCAATGACAGCACAGAGGTGAAGACCAGCTGCTCTGCTGCGAACTCGACCACCAGCGGAGAGGCGTTCAAAGATCAGGTTGATACTTTCTCCTTCTTCTTCGGTTTGTTTTTTTAGCCACAAAGACTTCAGCTTGTAGTTTTTGTGGATAAATCCTCTTCCGGCACATCTGATCTGTTCATGTTCCCCTCGGCCTGCGTTGTCATTCCCAGGATGCATTGCAGCAGCATCAGAAGGAGAGTGCATTAGTTTGTGAACTGTAGAGACGTTGATCAGTCCAACACGGCGACTGAGAGGAAGTGAAAGTCTTCTTCTGTTGTCTTCAGACTCTCAGGCAGAGACTGAGGACGTTTGTCCTCCATGTTCATCCGACACTTTCTCATGAGGCAGCCATGATAAAGGCTTCATAAGTTGATGTGAATGGTTAATAACTCATTTAGTTATTAGTTATCGGGGCAGATCATAGATAAGAATCTCTGGACCTCTTTGATGAGACTTCAGCAAACTGAAGTTGATTTGGTGACGAGTCGTTGATAAGCATTGATTTATGAAGCATGAATAAAGCCAGTGGATGGAACCTTTGTACATGAAGAAGTGAAGGACTCGTTCACCGTGACGAAGACGAGCAGAGTGGAACACAGACGAAGATGAAAGACTTTCAAAATAACCCACAGCGCTTCAGTTTAATCAAACCGAGAACAAAAATGACAAAACACACGAAGGATGATGACATCAGCAAAATCACTTTTTAAAGCTTTCGGTTCAAATTCGTCATTTGTTCTTTTAACTTGTGTTAAAAAACAAACGTGTGTTATTTAGTTTGTTGTTTCTTCGGGTGGGGAAGAGACTTGATTCTCTCTTTGATTTGGAAAATTAAGAAATGTTAGTTTATGTTGAATACAGACAAGTTCTCTAGAATTTGATCAGTTATGAAAGTTTGAACCGCCATCGTCATGTCGTCAACCATGTTCATCCCGTTAGTTTGCATTTGTTTGTTCCTCTGTGATCATTAACCCCGCCCCCCCCACACACACACACACGCGCGCGCACACACACACTCTTCAACCCTCACACTCCTTTTTTTGTTTTACAAGAGCTTTATTCACAGACGTCTGGAAGAATGAATGGACGAGCTTATTGTACATAGTTCTTGTACATAGATTGATTTCCTCATGTAGGGGGAGAGGCTGATGGGTAATGGGGGGGGGGGGGGGGGGGTACATTTAAATTTAGACCGGTAGACTCTACTTTTCTG
>JAFEUB010001617.1:287500-395140 GCA_024529925.1 Ophthalmolycus amberensis | reverse complement strand
TAATTAAAGGTCTTTAGTTCAGATCCCAGCAGCGGAGGATCGATGAGGATCGATGAGCGCGTCCGTGAGCGACAGATGCTGTGGAACATCAACAAAAACCTTCCAAGGATGAAGAAAGAACTCCACATGCGATCGCCCCTCATTCACTCATCCATCACCTCAATCAAGTCTCGCGCTGTAATCCCGCCCGAGCACCTTTGAGCTCCTACATTGCAGCCACGGCTCATATGCGTGAGAGAGTTAATCAGCGCTGATTAGACGCTCACAGGAAGCGACTGACTGAGAAATGTGTCACCACGTTAAATTTCAACGAGCAGGATTGTGAGAGTGTGACGGCGCTCCTGATCGCTTCCACGGCCTCTTCTATTGAACATAAGGCTTCACTCATCACACTCCTAAAATAACATTCAGATTCCTACAAAGGGAAACTTGTACTTGTTCCCTGAATGGAGTGAGTCGTAATCATCGCTTCATTAGAATCGTTTAATAGTTTGGGAACAATAAGATTCATTCATTGTAAAATCAATGGGAGGTTTTACGGTCTTCTACTTTGCAGGCTAAGGCCAGCGGGCCCCTGACACTTTGGGCCCCTTGCCCTTTAGAATCATTCAGTGATCCGTCCATGCGTATGTGATGCCACATTCCTGTCATACAGGTGACAGTGACCTGCAGATAAAGTATCAATGCTCAAACAAAGGTAGAAAAGAAGACTGAGTCCACTCGTTAAACGTTTCTTCACCTCTCAACGCTCTCTGAAATCTTACTTTTCCTCCCTTTTGTCCACCCACCATGCCCTGTCTCCCCCATGAACTCTCCCACCACCCACCATGCCCTGTCTCCCCCATGAACCCTCCCACCACCCACCATGCCCTGTCTCCCCCATGAACCCTCCCACCACCCACCATGCCCTGTCTCCCCCATGAACCCTCCCACCACCCACCATGCCCTGTCTCCCCCATGAACCCTCCCACCACCCACCATGCCCTGTCTCCCCCATGAACCCTCCCACCACCCACCATGCCCTGTCTCCCCCATGAACCTCTCCCACCACCCACCAGGACACCCTGAGGGACTGCCCGCCGGGTCACGCGGCCACCGACTACGGCTGCCACGCCGGACTGCAGTTCATCTCCCCGCTGTACTTCGTGTCCTTCGTGCTCACGGCTCAGTTCGTGCTGATCAACGTGGTGGTCGCCGTGCTCATGAAGCACCTGGACGACTCCAACAAGGAGGCGCAGGAGGACGCCGAGATGGACGCCGAGATCGAGCTGGAGCTGGCTCAGGGGGGCCTCTGCTGCATGATGGGGGGCATCGGCGCCGTCGCGAGCGGGTCCGGCACGGGCGGACCCGCGTCCGGTGCCATGACGCCGGGGACGACGGGGACGACGGGGACGACGGGGGGGCCGAGTGGCGGGGTGATGGCGCTGCTACGAGATGGAGGAGGAGGAGGAGGCGGAGGAAGAGGAGGCGGAGCGGCTCACGATGAACACACCCACCACCGATGTCGGCTCTACTCTCCCGCTCAGGTGAGTGGACTTCCACACATTACTGCTGATGCAGCCTCACCTCCTCTCTTAAGGAGGCGGCGTTCAACAGGTTAAGAGGAGTTTGTGCCGTGAAGAAAGTTTGTGGAATCCGACAGGGAAAAAAAGTGGGAGATGAGAATAAAACATTCTTTTTCCGAATTGGCCCTTTGGAATCTGTGGACCTGTTGTGATGGACAATTATACACAACCGTAGTTGTTCCTGGTTATTTCCAGACTGGTTATTCTCCACCATTCTAAAAATACCAGGGGGGGGGGGGGGGCGTGACGGTGCTGGCTCTCATCATTCAGCTCCCTGATTGGCTGCATCTCAAACAACAAGTCGGTACAAGCGACATCCATAATCACACTCGCCTGAAACATTACAGCACCTGCAGGTGAGAGCGGGCGTTTTCAGAAGTAGACGCTGGCTGAGGCAGAAAGAAAGAAACAAGTAAACAAACAAACAAACAAACAGGCAGAAATAAAAGAGGTGGAAACATCGGGAGATGGAGAGAGGGAACAATAGAACAAATCTCAATTTAGACTTGAGAACAGCACGAAGGAGAAAGAAGAAGTGAGCCGTTGGTACGTTGGAGGGAAAGTGAGCGAGAGATCTGCAGCAGGTGAATCAACCAGTGAGTGAGTGAGTGAAGGTGTTAGTGAGTGAGTGAAGGTGTTAGTGAGTGAGTGAAGGTGTTAGTGAGTGAGTGAGTGAAGGTGTTAGTGAGTGAGTGAAGGTGTTAGTGAGTGAGTGAGTGAAGGTGTTAGTGAGTGAGTGAAGGTGTTAGTGAGTGAGTGAGTGAAGGTGTTAGTGAGTGAGTGAAGGTGTTAGTGAGTGAGTGAAGGTGTTAGTGAGTGAGTGAAGGTGTTAGTGAGTGAGTGAGTGAAGGTGTTAGTGAGTGAGTGAGTGAAGGTGTTAGTGAGTGAGTGAAGGTGTTAGTGAGTGAGTGAAGGTGTTAGTGAGTGAAGGTGTGTTAGTGAGTGAGTGAAGGTGTTAGTGAGTGAGTGAAGGTGTTAGTGAGTGAAGGTGTGTTAGTGAGTGAGTGAAGGTGTTAGTGAGTGAGTGAAGGTGTTAGTGAGTGAGTGAAGGTGTTAGTGAGTGAGTGAAGGTGTTAGTGAGTGAGTGAGTGAAGGTGTTAGTGAGTGAGTGAAGGTGTTAGTGAGTGAGTGAGTGAAGGTGTTAGTGAGTGAGTGAAGGTGTTAGTGAGTGAGTGAGTGAAGGTGTTAGTGAGTGAGTGAAGGTGTTAGTGAGTGAGTGAAGGTGTTAGTGAGTGAGTGAAGGTGTTAGTGAGTGAGTGAAGGTGTTAGTGAGTGAGTGAAGGTGTGTTAGTGAGTGAGTGAAGGTGTTAGTGAGTGAGTGAAGGTGTGTTAGTGAGTGAGTGAAGGTGTTAGTGAGTGAGTGAAGGTGTTAGTGAGTGAGTGAAGGTGTTAGTGAGTGAAGGTGTGTTAGTGAGTGAGTGAAGGTGTTAGTGAGTGAGTGAAGGTGTTAGTGAGTGAAGGTGTGTTAGTGAGTGAGTGAAGGTGTTAGTGAGTGAGTGAAGGTGTGTTAGTGAGTGAGTGAAGGTGTTAGTGAGTGAGTGAAGGTGTGTTAGTGAGTGAGTGAAGGTGTTAGTGAGTGAGTGAAGGTGTGTTAGTGAGTGAGTGAAGGTGTTAGTGAGTGAGTGAAGGTGTGTTAGTGAGTGAGTGAAGGTGTTAGTGAGTGAGTGAAGGTGTGTTAGTGAGTGAGTGAAGGTGTTAGTGAGTGAGTGAAGGTGTGTTAGTGAGTGAGTGAAGGTGTTAGTGAGTGAGTGAAGGTGTGTTAGTGAGTGAGTGAAGGTGTTAGTGAGTGAGTGAAGGTGTTAGTGAGTGAGTGAAGGTGTTAGTGAGTGAGTGAAGGTGTTAGTGAGTGAGTGAAGGTGTTAGTGAGTGAGTGAAGGTGTGTTAGTGAGTGAGTGAAGGTGTTAGTGAGTGAGTGAAGGTGTGTTAGTGAGTGAGTGAAGGTGTTAGTGACTGAGTGAGTGAAGGTGTTAGTGAGTGAGTGAAGGTGTTAGTGAGTGAGTGAGTGAAGGTGTTAGTGAGTGAGTGAGTGAAGGTGTGTTAGTGAGTGAGTGAAGGTGTTAGTGAGTGAGTGAGTGAAGGTGTGTTAGTGAGTGAGTGAAGGTGTGTTAGTGAGTGAGTGAAGGTGTGTTAGTGAGTGAGTGAAGGTGTGTTAGTGAGTGAGTGAAGGTGTTAGTGAGTGAAGGTGTGTTAGTGAGTGAGTGAAGGTGTTAGTGAGTGAGTGAAGGTGTTAGTGAGTGAAGGTGTTAGTGAGTGAAGGTGTTAGTGAGTGAGTGAAGGTGTTAGTGAGTGAGTGAAGGTGTTAGTGAGTGAGTGAAGGTGTGTTAGTGAGTGAGTGAAGGTGTTAGTGAGTGAAGGTGTGTTAGTGAGTGAGTGAAGGTATTAGTGAGTGAGTGAAGGTGTGTTAGTGAGTGAGTGAAGGTGTTAGTGAGTGAAGGTGTTAGTGAGTGAAGGTGTGTTAGTGAGTGAGTGAAGGTGTTAGTGAGTGAAGGTGTGTTAGTGAGTGAGTGAAGGTGTTAGTGAGTGAGTGAAGGTGTGTTAGTGAGTGAGTGAAGGTGTTAGTGAGTGAAGGTGTGTTAGTGAGTGAGTGAAGGTATTAGTGAGTGAGTGAAGGTGTTAGTGAGTGAAGGTGTGTTAGTGAGTGAGTGAAGGTGTTAGTGAGTGAGTGAAGGTGTTAGTGAGTGAGTGAGTGAAGGTGTTAGTGAGTGAGTGAAGGTGTTAGTGAGTGAGTGAGTGAAGGTGTTAGTGAGTGAGTGAAGGTGTTAGTGAGTGAGTGAAGGTGTTAGTGAGTGAGTGAAGGTGTTAGTGAGTGAGTGAAGGTGTTAGTGAGTGAGTGAGTGAAGGTGTTAGTGAGTGAGTGAGTGAAGGTGTTAGTGAGTGAGTGAAGGTGTTAGTGAGTGAGTGAAGGTGTTAGTGAGTGAAGGTGTGTTAGTGAGTGAGTGAAGGTGTTAGTGAGTGAGTGAAGGTGTTAGTGAGTGAAGGTGTGTTAGTGAGTGAGTGAAGGTGTTAGTGAGTGAGTGAAGGTGTTAGTGAGTGAGTGAAGGTGTTAGTGAGTGAGTGAAGGTGTTAGTGAGTGAGTGAGTGAAGGTGTTAGTGAGTGAGTGAAGGTGTTAGTGAGTGAGTGAGTGAAGGTGTTAGTGAGTGAGTGAAGGTGTTAGTGAGTGAGTGAGTGAAGGTGTTAGTGAGTGAGTGAAGGTGTTAGTGAGTGAGTGAAGGTGTTAGTGAGTGAGTGAAGGTGTTAGTGAGTGAGTGAAGGTGTTAGTGAGTGAGTGAAGGTGTGTTAGTGAGTGAGTGAAGGTGTTAGTGAGTGAGTGAAGGTGTGTTAGTGAGTGAGTGAAGGTGTTAGTGAGTGAGTGAAGGTGTTAGTGAGTGAGTGAAGGTGTTAGTGAGTGAAGGTGTGTTAGTGAGTGAGTGAAGGTGTTAGTGAGTGAGTGAAGGTGTTAGTGAGTGAAGGTGTGTTAGTGAGTGAGTGAAGGTGTTAGTGAGTGAGTGAAGGTGTGTTAGTGAGTGAGTGAAGGTGTTAGTGAGTGAGTGAAGGTGTGTTAGTGAGTGAGTGAAGGTGTTAGTGAGTGAGTGAAGGTGTGTTAGTGAGTGAGTGAAGGTGTTAGTGAGTGAGTGAAGGTGTGTTAGTGAGTGAGTGAAGGTGTTAGTGAGTGAGTGAAGGTGTGTTAGTGAGTGAGTGAAGGTGTTAGTGAGTGAGTGAAGGTGTGTTAGTGAGTGAGTGAAGGTGTTAGTGAGTGAGTGAAGGTGTGTTAGTGAGTGAGTGAAGGTGTTAGTGAGTGAGTGAAGGTGTTAGTGAGTGAGTGAAGGTGTTAGTGAGTGAGTGAAGGTGTTAGTGAGTGAGTGAAGGTGTTAGTGAGTGAGTGAAGGTGTGTTAGTGAGTGAGTGAAGGTGTTAGTGAGTGAGTGAAGGTGTGTTAGTGAGTGAGTGAAGGTGTTAGTGACTGAGTGAGTGAAGGTGTTAGTGAGTGAGTGAAGGTGTTAGTGAGTGAGTGAGTGAAGGTGTTAGTGAGTGAGTGAGTGAAGGTGTGTTAGTGAGTGAGTGAAGGTGTGTTAGTGAGTGAGTGAAGGTGTGTTAGTGAGTGAGTGAAGGTGTGTTAGTGAGTGAGTGAAGGTGTTAGTGAGTGAAGGTGTGTTAGTGAGTGAGTGAAGGTGTTAGTGAGTGAAGGTGTGTTAGTGAGTGAGTGAAGGTGTTAGTGAGTGAGTGAAGGTGTGTTAGTGAGTGAGTGAAGGTGTTAGTGAGTGAAGGTGTTAGTGAGTGAGTGAAGGTGTGTTAGTGAGTGAGTGAAGGTGTTAGTGAGTGAAGGTGTGTTAGTGAGTGAGTGAAGGTGTGTTAGCTTAGTTAGTGTTAGGGCAGGTTAGTGTTTGGGCAGGTGACAGTCAGCGAGAACACAATCTTTGTGTGGATGTTTGAATGGACAATAATTTGTTGACATATTTGGGTAATAATACATCATCACAACTGTAATAATATGTCAGTATTGTGTTAGCTTGGAAGCACAGTCTCCCTAACAGCGACCCTTCTGACCCAGACACAAATAGACTCAGACCCACTTTGTCTCATCACTTGTAATAACTATAATCAGCCCAGCGAGCGTAACGTGTGTTATCTGGACCGGAGTCTCTATTGAACCCTGATTTGTTTAAAGCTGCAGTGTGAACCTCCTGAGCCTCAGTCCTCTTTTGTACTTTGGTTCAGACCAAAGAAGATGGATGTTGTGTGTCATCCGTCTGAGAGAAAGACACTGAATGAGTGGGAGGGAGAGGAGGGAACAGGGTTACACAGGGTGAGTGGGTGGCGGGCTCCGCCACAGTCTCATTGTGCTTATAGCTCATTGTCTGTCAGCCTCGTGGTATTTTTAACCAGAGAGAGGAGTTTTTCTACACGCACCGTATTCTAAATCTCTACTCTGATTAGTCAGCGAAAGACTTTGTCAGAATAAAAGTGTTCGGCTGTGTTTTTTTATGCACATTTGTATTAAGATTTAGATGTTTTTTTCCAAAGAATACTAAACCAGAGTCACGACAAACACAATGACTGAAAGAAAACAAGTACACAGAAGATAAAATACAAGCAGTAACACACTTAGGAGCGATGCAGTACTTTGTGTACAAGTACCTGTGCGATGATGCACTTCAGCCTTATTTATTTCTCGTCTCAGGGACAAATAACAGAAACGAGCTGAGAGCACACAGCAGAGTTTGGAGCAACCGATCCATCCAACATCCATACCAATAAAAACAAAAGCATAACGGCATAAATCAAACTGAAATAAAACGCAACAGATAAAACACTGAGCACCTGTAGGGAGATAAACAGCAGCATCAAAGGTCCCACTAGATGAGGTGCTGCATCTGTCCAGCTCCATCACTGAAGCTGCTGAGTGGCCTGCTGTTTGTAGTGTAAAGGAGGCGCACAGCTGCACGATGTGTGATGCTCTGGAACCTTCACGTTCAGGTCTTCATGCTTCTGAGTGTTTTTGTGAGAAGGAGATAAAAACAGGTTCTTAACCGTGTGAGAGGGGTCCTTTTTTAAAAAGCTCTTCTTTTGTAGTCTGACTTCGTCTGTCTGTCTCCTGTCCTCAGCCGACGTGTTGCCAGACCACAAGCTCACAGGGCTCTTCTTACCACGATCACCTGCTGCTGCCGTTCATAGAACATTAACAAGCACAGCTCCACCCGAGCTCATAGTAATAACCCGCTCCACGCCTGAGGCCTGACTGGGATATTATTTATGCAACGTATCATCATACGACGGTTGAAAGTAACTCCTCATTTATTTGTGTTTTCCTGCGAATGTCCAGCAACAGGTCAGTTACATGCAGACTCTGCATGTCTTTTCAAAATAAACTCAAGCCTTCACAGGAAACTACTTAGTTAGGTTTAGGCAACACAAATACTTAGTTAGGTTGAGACAACAAAACTACTTAGTTAGGTTTGGACAACTAAACTACTTAGTTAGGTTGAGACAACTAAACTACTTAGTTATGTTGAGACAACTAAACTACTTAGTTAGGTTGAGACAACACAACTACTTAGTTAGGTTGAGACAACAAAACTATTTAGTTAGGTTTGGACAACTAAACTACTTAGTTAGGTTGAGACAACTAAACTACTTAGTTATGTTGAGACAACTAAAGTACTTTGTTAGGTTGAGACAACAAAACTATTTAGTTAGGTTTAGACAACAAAACTACTTAGTTAGGTTGAGACAACTGAACGACTTAGTTAGGTTGAGACAACTAAACTATTTAGTTAGGTTTGGACAACTAAACTATTTAGTTAGGTTTGGACAACTAAACTACTTAGGTTGAGACAACTAAACTACTTAGTTCGGTTTAGACAACTAAACTACTTAGTTAGGTTGAGACAACTAAACTACTTAGTTAGGTTTTCCAGAGTGGATTGGAGCGTTTGTGGACGTGAGGAACCAGACGGTGGTGCAGTGAATCAAACAGGGTCACGGGCACCATTTACCACAAGCAAGGCCCCCGGCTCAGCCAATCAATCAGGCTGCCTCACCCCTCGCTGTGTATCTCCCCACACTCAAGACTGTGTGTGTGTGTGTGTGTGTGTGTGTGTTGCACATCAGTGGGTGCTGCCAAGGTCTGGCTATCGACCGCGGTGGCCCTCTTCACCTCTCCGGGAGGGAAGGAGTTGGGAACAGAAGGCACCGGAGGGAGTTTAAACATGAGACAGAAACCAGACTCGCATAAACAAATCATATTGAAAATCTGCAAGACAAGAATTTCTCATTGAGACGTTAAAGGAGGCGATAAAAGAGACGATCGGTACATTTTTAAAGTGTTACGGTGAGAAACAAAAGCAAAGTGTTTGATTCTGCTATTCCTCTTCCATCACGTTCAGGAGTTTATTTTACTGTAAATGTTCCTTAATTCTCTAAAAATTCACCGTTACATAATGCCTCATTTGCATATTTAAACTTAACATTTCAGAAAACAATAAATACAATAAATACTTTTTTTTTTATAAAGGGATCACGCAATTAATGACAGTGACGTTTCTCGGCCCCTCTGGCTCGGCTTGAAGCGGGCAGAAGCCTTCGATCTCTGTTTGGCTCCCGGCTGAGAGTAACACCGGCTCTAACAGATGCTGTTACTTGTCGTCAGGACAGATGTTGTGCAAAGCTAAGTAAGGAAAGAGTGAGAGGAAGGAGAGGAGTCGATCTCAAGCAGGTGAGAAAGATGTCGTGTTTTCTATCAAACTCGTAGCTTTAAATTAGAGAATATCTGACAGATGACAAAGAGGGAAAACCAGTGGCCAGATGTTGAGTTATACCTCGACATACAGACAGGTATCATGTTTGTGGCAGCGACGGTTCTTGATGAATTGTGACAACGGAGGCAACAATGTAAAGGATTAGTGCGCTGCCCGTTCTGAGCTCATGCCAGTTCCTAATAATCAGATCTTCTTGGCTCCGTGTAACTTCTGCTTGCAGCTCATCGCTGCAGCTCGCATCGCATCCAGCATCCAGCATCCAACATCCAAGCATCCAGCATCTAGAATCCTAGCATCCAGCATCTAGCATCCAGCATCTAGAATCCTAGCATCCAGCATCTAGCATCCAAGCATCCAGCATCCAGCATCTAGAATCCTAGCATCCAGCATCCAAGCATCCAGCATCTACAATCCTAGCATCCAGCATCTAGAATCCTAGCATCCACCATCTAGAATCCTAGCATCCACCATCTAGAATCCTAGCATCCAAGCATCCAGCATCTAGCATCCAAGAATCCAGCATCCAGCATCCAGCATCTAGCATCCAGCATCTAGAATCCTAGCATCCAGCATCTAGAATCCTAGCATCTAGCATCTAGCATCTAGCATCCAAGCATCCAACATCCAGCATCTAGCATCCAAGAATCCAACATCCAGCATCCAGCATCCAAGCATCCAGCATCTAGAATCCAAGCATCCAGCATCTAGAATCCTAGCATCCAGCATCTAGCATCCAGCATCCAGCATCTAGAATCCTAGCATCCAGCATCTAGAATCCTAGCATCCAGCATCTAGAATCCTAGCATCCAAGCATCCAAGCATCCAAGCATCTAGAATCCTAGCATCCAGCATCTAGCATCTAGCATCTAGCATCCAGCATCCAGCATCAAGCATCCAGCATCTAGCATCCAGCATCCAGCATCTAGCATCCAAGGGCAAAAGTGAACTGACTTCAATGCACTAACAGCCAAAGTCAGAGTTCATGTGAATGAGGAGGAGGCTAAGAGGCGGGGCTAAAGGAGGCGCTAGTGTGCTCGCTCTATGGGCTCAGTGATGCAGAAGATCCGCGTAACGTTATATTCACAAGTCGGGTCTTTTTTTTCTTGGTTTCTTTTGCAACCGATAAACAGAAGAGACCATTAGGACTGAGGAGGAGTGACGTAGAGAGAGACCTGTCGATCACTGTGTAGCCCCGCCCCTAAAGCATATATATATGTGTGTATATATATATATATATATATATATATATATATATATATATATATGCACATGCATCAACAGCACAGTATGGCTGCCCACCATAATCATATAATGTCTTCTCTGGAGCTCTCATCAAAGCTGCTCGCTTGTTCTTTGTGCTCATTAGAAACAGGCCAAAGGTCAATACTTGCGTGTGTGTGTGTGTGTGTGTGTGTGTGTGTGTTGCAGGAGAGCCAGTGGCTGGACAGTGTGTCTCTGCTAATTAAGGACTCGTTGGAAGGGGACATGATTGACAACCTGTCCGGTTCAGTTTTCCACCATTACTGCTCGCCTCCTCCTGTCTGCAGGGACTGCAAGGGCCACCCACAAGAGGTGAGCGGGGTCACACACACACACACTCTCTCTCACACACACACACACACACATCACTTCATCTTCTTTCATTCTAGCGAGCAAAGCTCTGGTTTCTAGTTAACTTTACTCAGAGACCAGTGGGTTGCATCAAAGTGTTCAATCAGACAAAGTCTGCTTCATCTGGAGCGAGTGTAATCATGTCTGTGTGTAATAATAATATAACACAGAACCATCATTACCATCAGAACATTTAGTGCAGAATAACAAAATAATGCAACTTCAATTTCTTTCATAATTTACTTTAAAAATTGTCGAACAATGGAATCTATAAATACAACTTTTAAAGTAAAATTAAATCTCATGAACGTGTGGAGCTCTACTGAACCGCATAGCAACAGTGAGAGAAACGATCTGTGGCCCTCAGTCAGTATAAGATCAAACTCCTCAGGGGATCCTCTTCATCTTCCATCTCTTCACGTTGTTGAGTTCATTTCTCTAGAACACGATATTTGTTCCTACGTTAGAGTAACTTTCCCCCAACAGAGAGCCGGTGTTCTCCAGAGACGCAGCACATGCAAGAAACCACTCGTCCACACCTCTCAGAGCTGTGGCCTCTCCTGTATTCATTCAACCTGTTCTACGCAGAACTTGTTCTTTGCTGTTCTGGGCTCAGAACGGAAACTCAACAGCTGGACGTGTTCTGCTTTCCTCTCATCTTCAGAATGATGAAGAATCACTGATGATGAAGAATCACTGAATCAATCTTCAGTTGTGTTTCACACGTACAATGCAAGGATTTATCCATAAGTCACCATTACATAATGCCTCATTTGCATATCTAAACATAACATTACAGAACACTTGTAATATAAACAACAATTGTAGAAAGTGTAAACATGGAGAGTTTAGTATTTGTGTTGATAGTATTTTGTGATGTATGTTGTGAGATGAAGACATTCCCTCTTCTTCTTTTCTTCACTTTGACTCAGTAGCAGTGGTGACATCACTTCCTGTTAGAGGGACACGTGACTGGTTTCTGTGTGTTTGCGGGACAGATCCAGCTGGCGGAGGTGGAGCAGGCGTCTCTGATGTCGGAGCAGCTGTCGGACAAGTCGTCGTCTCCGGCGCTGCCCGATGACCTGAGCCTGGACGAACACAGCAGCTACCAGATGCTGGTGAGAGAGCGCCGGGCACGCTCGCACGCACGCACGCACGCACGCACGCACGCACGCACGCACGCACGCGCGCGCACGCACGCACGCTCGCACGCACGCACGCACGCACGCACGCACGCACGCACGCACGCACGCACGCACGCACACACACCATCCATCATCCTTTTGACTTTAAGTGGAATTGTACTGAGGGAATATCATCCTATTGGGTTGTGGTTATTGTGTCCAAATTATAAATATCATGCAAACTGGAGTTAAACGTACGCAGTTGCTTGATGAAGTTACGGTCAACATGTGGAGAACTTCTGAAACAGTTTATTGCATTAAACATCCATTTTGTTATTCTCATTTTGAGTTTGCATACATTTTGCCGTATGAAAAACGAAAGGTTTGGTGTAAAATAAGACCTTTAGGATGAACTGGAAGGCCGACTGCTAGGCCGACTTTCTCTTTGACGCTGAAGCTTCTTTGGTCATACTCGCGGCGCAGCGTGAGCCTCTGCAGACGGCGAGCGAGTATTTACGGAGGTCGTTTATACCCGAAGCCAGAGGGCTTAAAAACGAAATGAACTGAAGAATCAAAAGACAGCAAGTGTAACTCAGATATGACCATAAACCAACCTCCACTAGAGAGAGGAGGGATTATGATGATCTACAAGCTCATATCTCATATTCATGGTCGACTTTATTACCTTCATATAAACCCTGTAAACAAAGAAGTCCAGTATTAAATGTGTTATAAAGAAACAAAGGCTGAACATCCTGTAAACTCTTTGATTTGGCTGCTAAATATTCACTCACATGTCGATTTTTAACACTTCCTGTTTCTAAATCATCTACAGTTGTAGGGATTATACAAAGAAGAACAATTTGTTTTTAAATAGTTTTTATCCGTCAACTCTTCGTCACGTGATGGCCTCGCGCCGGCTTCACTACAGCGATTACAGACTAAGCTCCTCCCGTCACACACACACACACACACACACACACACACACACACTCAGGTACGTGTCTTCGGGGCTTTGGGGAGTCAGTGCTCATGTCATCCTCCATCTTGCTAATCATCTTTAATTACTATTTACATGCTTAACCGCCTGATTAAAACACCTGCCTCCCTCCGTGCTCTTGACAGGGGCATGCTGGGATGTGTGTGTGTGTGTGTGTGTGTGTGTGTGTGTGTGTGTGTGAGCGAGCATGTGTTTCATATCGCCATCTTCCCATGAACACTTGGCTCTCGGCTCACAGCGGTTCCACCCGGCCTGTTTCATCACTCGGTGAAGGCTTTCTTGCCACCACAGCACATGTTTAATCAGACCGCAGACGGATAAAGAAAGGGACATGAAAGAGGAGCGTCTTTTGAAAATTGGAAGCAAATTGTTGTCAGATTTCCACGATGACAAGGCTTCAGGTTGATATACGTGCTGCTCCGGTAAACATCAGTGCTGCTGGATGTCACGCTCATTCTCTTTGTCTCTTCCTAATCGCTCCTCCATCTCACAATTCCTCTCCCCTGCTCTCTTCCCATCACGCTCCCACAGAGGGGCAGCGGTGACTCCCATAGTTCGGAAGAGTTGCCCATCCGGGGGGGCTACGGGGGGCTCCGTGCCTCCAGCTCAGGAAGCGAGGAGGTGGTCCAGGACTTGTTGGAGGTGGGCGTCCATCCTCCGCTGAATAGTCCCTCGCTGGAGCGGCAGAGCCCGGCTCTTTGCACAGGTACCCGAGTACACAGGATCCACCCATCTAAGACACGCGTGTAGTTAGACCTGTCATCCAGAGCGAATGAGTGTGGAAGTAACGTGGTCCTGAAATCAACAAGTTACACAAACAGGCAAGAAATCAACAAGTTACACAAACGTGACAAAACAGGCAGCTTTCATGTCAATCAGCGTGTAGCCCCGCCCTAAAGCATCCCCTGCTTTATGGTCTGTGTGACTCTAAATGGACCATAATGTACTAAATGAACATCATGCTGTATTGAAGAAGACTTGAAACTAGAGATTGAGACCATAAACTCATGTTTACAATGTTTACTGAGGTAATAAATCAAGAGAGAAGTAGAGTCATTTTCTCATAGACTTCTATACAACCAGAGGAGTCGCCCCCTGGTGGACACTAGAGAGAATGCAGCTTTAACACATGCCGCTTCGGCTTCACTCGGCAGAACCGGAGGTTGCCGCCTGGTATTAACACTCCGACTATGGACGTCCACAACTGGCGCTCGAGGAGAACCTGGAGCATCCTAAGAAGAGGCGTTTCCCTTCTGGAGCCGACACACAAGGACGTCTCTCATGCTCCACGCTGATTGGCTTCCAGTGAAGCAAAGTGACGGATGTGGACGGCCGGAATCGCGGACACATCGATGCTGATGAACGACGCGTTACGGTATGCCGACGGCGCTCCGCCTCCCGGAACGTGGCCGTCATCGTGGGAACAGATGGAGCGATACGAGGCGAAGTCAAAGCAGGGGGAACGTTCCACAGCAGACACGATGACGTGAAGACGTGGACGAGCTGTTTACGTCGAGAAAAAAAACCTCTTCATTTCATAAAAAGTTATTTATTATCTAATTTCCGCAATGCTATCAATTTGGGGAATGAAACACTCGCTCTAAATCTTTATGTCCCTTAAACTTTATTACTCCTTTCATCCTTGACGAAGGCAGACAAATTCACTCAGAGCACTAAAGGAAACGATCTCACGTCGCTTCAGGCTTTACTACAGACGCTGCTCTGCGTCAACAGGATCCTGGTGACTGGTCCTCTGACCGGGCGGAGACCTCCGGTTCTGCCCAGTGAAGCCGATGCGAGTGTCTTAAAAGCTGCATTCTGTCTACTGACCAGCAGAGGGAGTAACTATTTACTCTAATGTTTGTGTTTACTCGTCGTAAACAAAGGAGCTGTTGCAGCTAAAGCAGTCGAGAACAGAGAGCCGGAGCCATGATCGATCCCCATGAACACTGTTGAGTGTGTTAGTTCTTGCGTTGCGGTGCTTAAAAAGAGAACTCACAAATAAATTAGCGATGACGATATTAGCGCGATAGCTATGCAAATTGTATGAATGAATAAATAAATAAATGCCATTATTGAAATTAATCATTCACTTTGTTTGTTATGCGTCTTGGTCTAGTGTACTAGAGAGATTAATGTAGATATGAGAGGATTTTAGAGGCACTGGATTATTTATACAGTGTTATAAGTGTATTATAATCAATATTTCATTTGATTAATATTAGTTAATATATGGGGTCACCCCTGAACATAATCCACTGAAATCAACTTTAATATGATTGTTGTTACTGCCGAAGCTGTATGGAACTATAACCTCTTTGCAGATGGAGATGGAGGAAGTTGCGGCGGCGGCTCTTCGCCCGTCTTCCACCTACCAGCAGACTTCTTCCACCCGGCCGCCGCGGCTCATCCGGGGAGTCCCGGGAACGGCCCTGGAGACGGGGGGCCGTCCAGGCTGCCCTCCCCGGCCTCCTGGGCCTCCCTCCGCTCACCCGGAGCCCCCAGCAGGCCCCTGAGCTCCCAGGTATTACTGATGGACGGAGGAGCAAATAAGGTTCAGAGGGTTAAGGGCAACACACAAAGCTTTGCAGTAGCTGAGCTGCAACTTGTTGTGAGAAAGCGATGCTCTACCGTTGTGTTAAAATGATTGAGCTATAATTAAAGCTATGACCTCCTCCGTAGTGACTCTAACACCTCTCCTGTGTTGGCTTCTGCACGAAAACACAAACGAGGAAGGAGAAAGCTCCTTATTTCACTTCTTGTCCGCGTGTATCCATGGAGACGTGTTGTTCTACCTGTTTGGTTAGTTCAGCTCGTGCCGCTGTGATCCTCCGCTGCTCCACTGATGCTCTGCAGCTCTCGGCTAATTAGCCCGGCCGGCCCTGAGCTCTGAGCCGACTCTGTGCACAGACGCTGTTCTGGTCTCGCGCTCTGTCCCCTGTTCTTGTATCTCCTTTATGTCCTTGCGTCTTCCTCTGGTCTTCCTTCTACGCCTCTCCTCCCTGTCCTCTTATCTTTCACTTCTTTTTTTCTTCTTCTGCCAATCCCTCCTTTTGCTCCTTTTGTCATCATCTCCTCCCCTCCCCTGTGGTCTTGTGTACTGAGGGTGCAGGGATTAGGAACAATGACTAACAACCTCCTGCTCATGTAACATTGGCACTGACATAATGCTGTATGACACATTGGGTGGGCTGCACCAATAAGACAAACTTCAAAACCAGGGATTTTATTTTATTTTACAAAACCATAAACCTACTTTTTAATTGAACAGGTTTTGTTTTAAAGCTCTGTTTTAGTTTTTAGCTCCAGTGAACGGAGAATCAAGAAAGGCGAGTGGCGCGCTGAGACCGTGTTTTAAAGGAGCAGTGTGTAGCATTACGCGGCATCTATTGGCAGAAATGGAACATAGAATTATTAAGTATGTTTAGGATACAAAGAAACTATAAATCATGTGTTTTCATCACCTTAGAATGAGCCGTTAACTTCTACGTAGATCTCGTCACGGTGCCGGCCGCCGTGTTTCTACCGTAGTCCAGAACGGACAAACCAAACACCGGCTCTAGAAAGGGACACTGGTGTTTACGCGTCAGCCACTTTATTTTTTCCTTCACTGCCGGGCACATGGAAGAAGTTTCAGTTGGCTGCAATCTGCTACCTCACCACTAGATGTCGCCAGATACTTCACACTGCACCTTTAAAGAGTGAGGTTTTAGTGAAGATGCATGTGTTGTTGAGTTGTGTCGGTGTAGTTATGCTGTTGTCAAACACGGCCCCCATTGACGTCAATGCATCACGACTTTTCTCCATTTTTGATGCTTCATTCACCGTTGAAGCATGAGAGAAAAACAGGTTTTCTTCAAGAATTCAAGGTAACGCAGGGTAAGGGTTGAAGTAAGTTATAAGAGCTGAGTTCAACAACTTTCACCATGGCTGCACTGACAGGCTCAGCACAGCTCCTTGAAAATACAAGGCAACCACTCAGAACCAGATTCAGAAAACTATTTCAACTGACAAAAGAAACTGTTGGACAGATTCAGTATGCACATTGCATTTTGCTTGATTTGACCTTTTCTTAAGTTTGTGTTTGATCAAACACAGACTTTGATTGAAATCTCTCATGTTGCACCTTAAAGCTACGAGCATGCACGAAGGTGTTTATCGTGTGTTTCCAGCGAAACGCCACAAAGCAAACTCCACAACGCACAGAAGCATTTTAATTAACTTTAAACTCATATTCACGGATACACTTTGATATCCTGTTAACAATTTGATCGGGCTGACATAATATTGAGATCTCCTACTTTTAAAGCATTTAAAAACCAATTGGTCGTCTTTCTAATTTATTATTTGACCTCCTACAATAGGTTATAAAATAGGTTAGTGGGCACCTAGTTAGTCAAAAGATAAAAAGTTAAATGAATTGCTCAGGTTGTATTTTTGGGAGGTTTTGGCAAATTTGTTTTAAGATATGAAACGCATTTTATTAATCCAGGATTTAATTAAAGTTAATCAACAAAGATGGGGTTTATTTACAACCTGCTCAGTCATTTCAACCAAAGTTTATCTAAACTATTACTGATGAATAATCCTTTGACTTCTGGTTATTTTCTCCCCACCTCCCTCCTCCGTGTGCAGCACCCGTCCCGCAGTGACTCCTCCCTGGCCACGGGCAGTTCAGAGGGCAGCCTGCAGACCACTCTGGAGGAAGGGCTGAGCTTCAGCGTGTCCCCGCCTCGAGGTCTGGATCTCCCCGTGCCTCTCCTCTGCCCTCTCCCCGGCACGCGCCCTCAGGGACCGGGCGCCGGAGACCAGGACCACCTTTTACTAAAGAGACGCAGCGCGTTCACCCTCCAAGCCACCAGGGGGCACCAGAGGAGCCAGAGCAGCAGCGGCGGCGGCGGCAGCACCAGCCCCGGTTACCCCCGGCAGGACTCCATGGACCCTTCGGACGAGGACGTGGGCACGGGGACGGGCGGGGACGGCAGCCGCCGCACCCTCAACAGCGAACACTTGTCGGAGACGCTGAACAGCCTCTCGCTGACGTCGCTGCTCGCCCCGGGCTCTCTGGCGCCCCCGGCGGTGAAGAAATGTAACAGCGCGGGCTCGCTGGACCAAAGCAGCCTATCGGCCCGCAGCAAAGACGGACGCCACCTCTGCGGCATCGACGCCCGCAGGTCACTTGTCCAACCCCTGGACGGAGGGACGAGCGAGAGGCGATGAGGAGGAGGAGGAGGAGGACAGTGACATCACAGACACAAGCTCCAGGAAGAATAGATGAAAGAACACTTGTTGCCTCTCTGTAGTGGAACTCTTTAACCATTCGAACAGAACAGGAAAGAGACTTTTACTACATGTCTGTTCTGGCTGCTTGGGATCAGTCATTCCTCAGAAGAACACAGCTGCTTCTGAGTTTTGACGTCCCCTCTTTCCCCCCACAGGTTGTGTAAGGACTCGACGTTAATGTCAGCGGGGCTTAGCCTTTTAGCATCACCGGGATTCAGCCTTGAAAGATGTGGCAGGCCTGCGCTTTACATTCGAGGCAGAATATTTGGAAAGCCATGAGAGAGACGGGCCTGACAACCGCACTGATTGATGAACGTTACTAAAGTTATTTATATAAAACACTTGCGAGAGAAAAAAGTTAAATATCACAACCAGACATCTCTTGACCCGGCGTCACCTCGTCCTTCGTGTCGTCAACATTGGACAGATTCTCAAACTCTGACGCTTCTTTGGAGGAAGAACTGAGCTGTGTACAGTCTGTTATTTTGTTTTTGTAACAACCATCGCTAACAGTAGCATCGAGCAACATTTCTGTTTTTTATTCCCTCTTTAGACTCGCTGGGTAACAAGAGAATTGAAAAGGTCGAATATTTCCTTTGTTCTTTTTTGAATTTTTTTTCAACGTATTGAAGCTGTGTGAATGTAGACACGTCCGTCTGTGAGGGAGGAGCCTGGCTGGTCCGGTCATTGACAGAAGAGGGCCTCTGAGAATAGAAGGCCGGATATGTGACTGCTGCTGAGGATACATGTGGGTTGTCAGTGGAAGCGTTGGCCACTTTCAGAGTGGACTCTGTGCTTTCTACATACCCATGAAAGGGCTAACATGTATTGAGTGCAGACCTGGGCCAAAACCTAGCCGGCAAATAATCTATTTCCACACTGTTTAATTAAAAGTGTCTTTTAGGTACATCCATGTGTCACTGACATGAACATCGGCTTGTCAAACATCTTTTACTCGGATTAAAAACTTCCTAAAATATGTATTTAACAGATTCAAAAATAAAAGAATTTGAAATTAGGTTATCAAGCTCAAGACATCAAAAGACTTGTTTTCAGCGTCTGAACCCTCTTCTTACGTGTCAAATGGGTATCAGGGTAGATTCCGGCAGATGAAAGATATTCTTCAAGATAACATGAATATTAAAGGCTTCATAACAAGCAGGAGGCGGTTTGATGTCGTCTGGTTTTCCTTGAGGTTATGTCAACCGTTTTAGCGATAATTCATTGCCATGAAATGTTGTACTGCAGACTCTTCACAAGCCAAAGTCCCATTGGCTCGTCCAACCCAGAGTGTGATGGATGCTTTTGGTTTGCTTCGTATTTGGTTTCAGTTTCACGGTGCACAAATTAAAGCGGACCAAATTTTTGTAACATAATACGCTGAAGGGCATATACGAAGGAGAGGATTTATCTTTTTCATCTCGAGAGCTGCGATTTCAATGCAGGGAATCAAAGATTGTGAGTTCCTTTCTCCTCTGGTTCATGTCGAATTGCTTTATTAACGTCGTGGACTTTATTGAGCACATTCTGTACATTCTCTTCGGCCCAGATGTCAAGCAACCATCGGACTTCTGCAGAAGTCCAAGTCAGTCCTCCCTACCTGACCATAAACAGTGCCCAGCTCAAGTTCTTTTTGAAACGGACTAAAGGTTGGCTTGTGAAAGCACCTTCAGTCTAGTTTCAACACGTTGCCATCACAATACTCTGGGCCTTTAAATCAAACTGCAACCGAGCCACAGAAGATACAATTTAGGAAATAGCTGGTAAAAAAGATATATTCAGTGCCGAACTGTTGGTTTAGTTGCCTCAACATAACTGTTGGTTTAGTTGTCTAAACCCAACTGTTGGTTTTGTTGCCTCAACCTAAACGGTTTTGTTGCCTCAACCTAACTCTACTTAGTTATTTTAAGGCCAACCATGATGTTTTTCCTCAACCTAACTTTAGTTTTTAACGTTAATGCTGTTGAGAGCGGCACGGAAGAAAAAGGACAATTCGTTCACGATCTGCCGTGAGACGAAGTTGTAACGACACAGAACCTTTTCTTTAGTTCAGTGTCTACTGAGTGGACCCCAGTGAAGCTCTGTTTATCTGGGTCGAGAAGTACTGAGACCAGTTTGAAATAAAAGAGTGGACATTGACATATACACATGTCAGAGATTCAAGATAACTGGATGACATCAAATTGCCTTTATAACCATCTGCCATCGTGAAATAACCCAGAATGCTCTTCAGTGTGTCTTAACTGTGTGTGAAACACTGTGTTCGGGTTCTTGTATGTTCAGTGTGCTGTCAGATTTCCAGGAATTCAGAAGATGTGACTCACAGTTTGTCTGCTGCATTGAACCCAAATGATTCTTTGACTCAGGTCTGTGAGTGTAGCAAGATATGAGAGAGAACACCCCCATACTACGGCAAGCAATGTGGGCCAGATCGGTGTAACTTGTAACTTTGAGCACTTGCTTTGTCAGACATTTTGGCAACCCGTCGCATAATCTAGTTATCTATGTCATAATCTTTGAAGAATCCAGAGCAGGTAGACCTCAGGTGGACCTATTTGCACTCACACACAACATACACATACATATCATACAAAGATGTCGATGTCAAAACACTGCAGGATAGTGAGATGAGACGGAAGAAGTCTTCATCTCTTCCTCTACGTTGTCTTCATCCCCCCCCTCCTTATTCTCATCCAGTCGTATTATCTCCACTTCCACAGGGAAGCCGGAGTATTAAATTACTCATAACTACCCCTTCTCTATTCGAGATATGCAACATGCTACAGCAGATGTACAGTTCGACGGATGAGACTCGTGTAGATAAATATGGCGAGAGGAGATTATATTTATGGGTTCATGTAATATAATTAAAATCTCACCGGGATTCAAAAGGTCAGTGACAGGACGATGGCGTATTCATGTATTCCAGAGTGTTGGAGTGTGTTTTCTCTTCTTCCCCTCCATCTTCACGACCCCGACTTTCTTTCTCCAACGATGCATGTGGGTTCTTTCTGTTTTCTTAAATGTCATTCTAGTGTCATATAAAAGTGAAATTGCTTTTCAACCACTGACTCCTGGACTTTGTCTTTCAAAATGATTCACCATCTCGCTCTCACTTCCTTCTTCACGTCCTCACTAGAACTCTAGTCCTCCTTTAGCTGAGTGCTGGAGAAACTAACTGGCATCCTTCCACCTACAGTACCTGACTGAGGTAACCAACAGAGGTCTTCTCTCTTCATGTGTAACTGTGTTGTTTTCTTCTCTTACAGCTTTCATTGTCACAGCTTTCACTGCTGTGCACTTTGGTCACCAAAAGACCTGCTCACTACTGGCAACACCTTAACGGTATAGATTCAGGATTCCAGTTGTTGTGTTCCTGTGAAATCCTGGCAGATTTAGACTCCAGTGATGTGGTGCAGTGTTACAAATGTGCTATTTTCGTCCTAAATGTCAGGTTGCACCCAGAAGATTTGTCCGGCTCCTTTTGTACCAAAGCATCTGAGCTGGTCTTCACAGTAACGGCGCTCCGGCATTAAGACAAAAAAGGTAAATGGAAAGGTTTGGCCGACAGCACCGACCCGTGGTTCTGTTGGTGTGGTTGTTGGGTATCTCTTCCACTTAAAGCCCCACAGCTTTCATCAGCCTTTCAAGCCTGCTACAAAGTTTGATTGCACTGCTGTGTTGGGTTTTGTATTTTGCATATGGTGGTGGTGAACAGCTGCAAATCATTTCTGTAACTGTTGGACTTGTTTTATTAGGCATGAAGTTGACGGATCACATTCATTTATATCGAGAGCAAGAGAGCCGGTCGGGGGTTGCATGATGGTTGATGGATACGACACTGCGAGCTGACTGACCATTCGTCGTATCTACATTTGTATCATCACGACCCGACTTCAACTTTATCCAAATTAGCTCGGTCCATCGCAAAGGCAGCAGGCTCGCGAAACTCGGATCAAACAGTCAAACTAGGCAGCGCTGATCAAAGATATATCAATATCCTGTTGCTGCATGGCCCATTTCTTTCCTCATATGTTATCAGAAACACATTTCAATGTGCTGTTTAGCTGTGAAATGAGAACGTTTGTGACTCGGTCGCCATGTTGAAAATAGTCTCGCCAGAACCGAGCCGGACGCCGGACCGTTTGGGGTTCTGTCACGTCTTTCCGTTTGTTGGCTGGATTTGGTGTCCCTCCACCATAAACCTATATTGGTCTGTCCAACAATACAAACAATGTGTCAAGCAGATGGAGAAGGACCCAAATGCAGACAGTAAGAGTTCAGCGATATATTGATGAAGTGAAGACGGATTTCGCCTTCGCCATCTTGGATTAATGCCGTCACCATGTTGTTATTTTGCAACTAATGAAGTGACCATATTATCTACGTGGTGGATATGTTTTAGTATTGGACGCTGTCATGGAGAATATGTAATGAGATAAACCTGTGAGACCCAATCAGCTAATTGAGCAGCAGCTGTTGTCAGCCTCCCTCCATACTGCTCTCTTTCCACGGGAGCAGAACATCCACTTTGTGTTTGATGAAATCCACTTACTTGCCTTTGCTTTCCTGCTATTTTCCCCAAACACTCTTAATCGCCTACTACTTTAGATATTTGCTGATGGTTTCCTTTTTTTAGGTTGGATCAAAGGAGCGATAGCAGTTCAGTTCACATGCATTACAAAACGTGACTTTGTTTTTGAAGATATAGAGAAATTGCCGCCTCAGATAAAGACACATAGGCGTTTGATTCTTTTGATACAACACTCTTCTTTCCTTGGATAAAGACTATTTTACCTCCAGGGTTGCAAACAGATAATTCAGCCGGCATCCTTCTGTTCCAGTGTCCCACACACGATAAGAAACGCTGCTGTCTTTTACTGCTGTGCTTTCTGAGGGGATCCTGGGAAATAATCTCCGAGACAAATGTGTACATTGAAAACAATCGATCTGGACTCTGCTATTACTGCTTCATATATTTAATAATTTTTTTTGTAGAGTTAAATAGACCATAAAGCAGTATTTTTGGTTTCACACGGGACACGAACAGCAGAAATTCCTGTGTTTTGTTCGACCCATTCATCCACCCCGACCTCCTCCCGACACGGACTTTGTCGATTCGCGCTCGATCCCTTAACGAGGCACACAAGTGTCCGCACGACCAAACTGACGACACAGCATCAGACACTCGGCCCTTTGCGACGTTATCTGTGTGTCGATGTGTCGCCTCTCCGTGCACATCCAACATGTTGACGGGAAAGTCATTAAAACCCGCACGAGGTATAGAAGATGCTAACGTTTCCTCGTCATGACTGCGACCGTCTTTGCAGAAAGTATAACCCACTTTTCATAGGTATACGTGCCAACGCACCAAACTTGAAGTCAATATATTAGAAAATCATCGAACTGCGCTCCCTCCTGTGCATATTCTCTTTTTCTTATTATTTTCCTATTAAACCCGCCATCCCACCATCCCTCCCTCAGTTACGCTCAAATCCACATTAAGCGCCTCCACTCTTCCCTCTGATGCCACTCGTTTCCCTTTCATCTCTTTGTTTTCCTCTCTGATCTCACCCGGGCCATCGTGTCACCGAGCTGCCAACTCAGAAAGAAATGTCATTAGCGAAACGTATTTGACAGCTTTTGCCGTCACATAAAGCCCCATAGAAATTAATTCTAACTCTATTTTCTGCCCACTTTCCCGGTCCTGGATAACAAAGCAGTGGATCCTGCCTTATAAATCCTCCAGCAGACATGTGGCACCTACAAGAGGTTCTTATAAAACCTGATCTGCAAAGTAAAGGACGCAGTCACACCTGTACAATGTCTGTGTTCGCTCTGAACGAGAACACATTTACATTTGTAAGCATGGCGGATTGAAATGAGTGCAGCGCACACCGCAATGCAGTTTAATTATATTTTGCCTAAAGCTCCAGAAACCGAGCAGAACTCCGACACTCTATGCTACACACCTCCTACATCCAGGTTGTGTTGCAGTGCGTCAGGTAACAAAAAGCAATTTGATTAAACACATTTATTCAGGAAAGTGCAGCATGTAAGAATAACTCTTCACACCTCAGGGCCTCAAGAGTTGGAAATAAGATTCATAGTTCATAAAATAACCAAAATCCGATCAACATGAACTGCCTTCGGAGCTTTTATGGTCTCCGGGGTCAGAGGCCCTGCTATTGTAAGTCAACAAAGAATAGTGTGTGTGTGTGTGTGTGTGTGTGTGTGTGTCCAGCTATTTTACTCTGACGCTGAATTAATGAGCAGGTGAGAAAGTAGACAAATGAGTATTGAAAACAGAATTTGTGCGTCATCCTATCGGCCTCTACAGAGACCAACCAACGGCCAAACTATTAAGAACGAATATCAGCCGCCGCGAATGATCAGCTGTCACATGCTGTATGTTGGCTGAACTCATCCAACATACAGCATCAGGGATGGAAGAACAAAGGATTTAGACCACATGTTCAAAAGGTTGGTAGTTCCTGTGACAAAGAGGACGAAGCTACTTTCTTCTGTTTGTAATAGAACGAGAGTCTCCATGAGGTCGACGGTGGTAGTTTGAGCTACATGCTAACAATGACAACACTTAGCATCTTGATGATAAGCAGGTCTCAGAGGGTGACTACGGTAAAACATTGGACCTACTAGCATGTTGATGCTTGACATCAGGTCTGATTGTGTACCATCCTCTTAGTTAAGCGTGTTAGCGTGCTTACATTCGCTAAGTAGCATTAAAGACAACTTACACTGGGCGGATGGGAATCATTAGTTATTGCAGGTATTTGGTCCATAACCAAATTATTGGACAAACTGAAATGTGCTAGATTGTGCTAGGATTGATCCTCTGGGGACCATGATTTCAGGGTAATCCATTCATTAACTGTGGAGATATCTCAGACCACAGTAGTGGAGCAGAAGAAAGACCACTGTTGCTGTCTCCTTAAAAACACCCTCCTCCAGTTCTGTGCTAGAACGCGTTCCATTTGATTCATTCTGTTTTTGCTGGCACACAACGGGAATTGCTTCGGGGAGGCTGGTGCCAATGCCAATATGTGTTTTTTGCGTCAGTGTTTCTGTTATGTTGAGGGAACAGAGTTCTGCTTCTTTGCTCATGTCTTAAAGAACAACATTTCCATACTACGACTTGATCAGAAGGACTAAAGCAGATGTGGGCTGCTGTGATGAGCTTGCCACTATAGCAGCAAGTAAAGCTAACAACCCTCATGATAATGATGGAACAGTCACAAAAACCTAATCTATCTCCACACACCAGTGGTGGTAGGACAAGGGAAGCTTCAGCAGTGGTTGAGTGAAGTCACTTAAAAAAATTATGCCAGCAAAGCAAATCCAGTTATGCATGAAGAGTAAGCTTCCACACACACACACACACACACACACAAATGAGGAGGAATGGTGGGAAATGAAAGCAGCACGACCAGCACGACCAGAACTGTGTGTGTGTGTGTGTGTGTGTGTGTGTGTGTGTGTGTGTGTGTGTGTGTGTGTGTGTGTGTGTGTGTGTGTGTGTGTGTGTGCGTGCGTGCGTGCGTGCGTGCGTGCGTGCGTGCGTGTGTGTGCGTGTGCGTGCATTAGCCTAAAAGTCTCCACCAGCATCAACACATCAAAGCCTTTTGTACCTGCCACCTGCAGTGAGCTTCAGCGCCTCCTAATTGGGAACCGTAATCAGGAAAATGTTCAGGCGGCTGTCGTCACCTTAAATGTGAAAAGCCACACGCACCTTCAGCAGCAAGCGACCCGACACAAACACAGTGTCGCTGCTCGCCGGCTTCCCTCCGCCTCGTTGAATGGAGTCGAGCTGGTCACTCGAGCGAACAGCACCCGGCGCTCCATGATGAGAATGAATTGCCTCTTGAAAATATTTTCCTCCTGAAACATAATTAAAGAATCCAACCACACGAGCTAATTATCGAAAGCAGCTCCGATCCAACCAGCTGTGACTTTGTAGCTCCAACAGTGGATTAGAACATAACGTGAAAACTTCACAATGTGCCGGTCCTGCATATTGTTTAGTAATAACAACATAATCTGAGATTTAATTAGTTTGCGAACTCTTCGGTGGTGTCTCATCTCTATTTACCTACATCACCCCATGAAAAAAAGAAAGTTTCAAAATGTAAAAAACATTTAGAAAAAAATACATGTTACGGTAGACTAATGCAATTCATATCTAGGTTTTTCCAATGTACCTAAAAAATAGTTTGAACATGTATTTTTCATGAAAACGAGCGAGTTATCTGAATTGAACTCTGATCTATGGAGGGGTGAATAACTGCATTCCACTGCACACTGATTGAGTTGTTAGTAATGGTGTTGGTGATGAGGTACAAACTATAGTTTTGGATGATTAAACATGCACCGGGTCACATTGACTCGGGAACATCATTGCTGTGAGAAACGAACACAAACAGGAGGGTTCTCTTAAAGGAACAGTGTGTAACATTTAGGGGGATTAGGTGGCAGAAAAGGAATATAATATGCATAACTCTTGTGTATAATGACCTGAAACCAATAATCCTTGTGTTTTATTTAGCTTAGAAAAAGCCATTTATATCTAATTAGGGAGCGGGTCCTTTTCCAGGAAGTCCGCCATGTTGCACTGCCATGTTTCTCCAGCAGCCCAGGACGGACGCGGGCTCAGGTGAGAGACGTTTGTGTTTTTGCTTTACCTGAAAGGTAGGGATGGCTACTGAGACTCGGTATTAAACGTGCCCCGGATTATTAAAAATCGGAGTATTGATAAACTCAGATGTTACTGGTGCTTTTTATTAGTACTTTTTATTGGTTTGGTGTAATTTAATATCACGCTGTGGGGCTGAGCTCCTCCAACTACACATAGACACAAACACGATGCATCAGTGAGCAGAGAGGCGGGACGGTGGTGCCTGAACCAGGTGAAGAATACTTGATTTGACGGCAACTTCGCTTGTTACTGCAAAAAAAAAACATTCGCAAGTAAAAGGCAATAATTTATCGATACATCTGTTCCACAAGCACTAACATGTAAACAAAACCTAATTCCATTGGCCGCTCTCATCCACTTACCTGAACTCGTTATGTTTACACAAACACAGCGCATGCAATCGGCCAAAAGCTTTTTTTTCTCCTTTTTTATTTACAAACAAGCTAAAGCGAAAGCTGTTTATCTTAGTTTGTTCTTGTAAACGTCTCTACTGGCTGAGACAAAGCAGACAGGAGGACAGAGGACGGGAGGAATGGCTGATACTATCTAATGTCTGTGTTCCTCATTATTATTTATAAACTTTACTCAGGAGGTTTCCAGTGAAATATCAATGACGTTATATCGTGACTTTGCTGTTTTAAACATTAAAGTTATAAATCATTTCTTATCCATATTGGATAACCCGGACCACCCTCTCCACCACGTCCTGCAGGGACAGCGGAGCACTGTCTCCAACACACTGATGCAGCTCCGCTGTCACAAGGACGGACACAGGAGATCATTCCTGCTATTCCACCTTACAATAAATCACCTCGGGCCAGATCATCATTCTTCAAATGACTGCAACACCGCTACACGGTTGTTGCTTGTTGTTGGTGATCCTTGCACTACTGTGCAGTTTGTTTAGTTTCCAATTCATTGTATATACTGTGCATTTTTATTTTATTTTTTATTCTATTTTATCTTGTTTTTTCTTATTCTATTTCTTCAAATTCAATATCGGCTCTGTTATTTTATTGTACTGTGTATATTGTGCATTTCCATACGTTATATTTTATTTTACTCTGTAAATTGCTGTTGCTGCAAACTAATTTCCCCGTGGGGATGAATACAGTTGATATCTATCTAATCCTGTTCTGAATTTATTTGTATCTAAAATTCTATATATGCTTTCAAAGCAATCATTTGTCATGAAAAATAACTGAGTATTGATAAAAGCAGCTCTTTGCAGTAATAACACCTACAGATACCACTGAAGGCCACCGCAGTTCTCCGATAGGCTTAGATCGGGGGGGGGGGGGGGGGGGGTTTACCACGTCACACTGACGGGGCTGTTTAACTGAAAACCAAAAATTCAATTTGGCAGGAGCTTTCAAGAGCTGTAGTGCGTGTGTGTGTGCGTGTGTGTGTGCGTGTGCGTGTGTGTGTGTGTGCGTGTGTGTGTGTGTGTGTGTCCAGCTGTTTTACTCTGACGGCAAATTAATGAGCAGGTGAGAAAGTAGACAAATGAGTATTGAAAACAGAATTTGTGCGTCATCCTATCGGCCTCTACAGAGACCAACCAACGGCCAAACTATTAAGAACGAATATCAGCCGCCGCGAATGATCAGCTGTCACATGCTGTATGTTGGCTGAACTCATCCAACATACAGCATCAGGGATGGAAGAACAAAGGATTTAGACCACATGTTCAAAAAGTTGTTAGTTCACGAAGCTACTTTCTTCTGTTTGTAATAGAACGAGAGTCTCCATGAGGTCGACGGTGGTAGTTTGAGCTACATGCTAACAATGACAACACTTAGCATCTTGATGATAAGCAGGTCTCAGAGGGTGACTATGGTAAAACATTGGACCTACTAGCATGTTGATGTCAAGCAGGTCTGATTGTGTACCATCCTCTTAGTTAAGCGTGTTAGCGTGCTTACATTCGCTAAGTAGTGTGAAGAGCACTGCAATATTGTGTGGAGTACATGAATTTCTTGTGTAGTAACCAGCTAAAAAAAACACAATTTGAAGATTTCTTAGTGTACACATTGTATATTTAATAGTATTGATCGCTAATTGTGTACGACTGAGACACAGCTTAACATACTTTCTATACATACAATCAGCTGGATCTGCTGTTATATTCAGGTTACAAGCATCAAATTTACTATTACATTATTAGAGAATGTTATATTCCACGACTCAAAGAAATACAGTAAAGCAGATTTCACATACTAATAGTAGTAGTAATAGTAATGTTCTTACATAAACTTAAAATACAGTGCTAAGAGGGAAAAAACACATAACAGGAATATAATAAATATTCCTGTTATGTGATGCGATGTTGAATAATGCTAATGACATTTAGACATGTCCACAATGGATGTTATTGAAAAGATCAGTGTTATCGAATGATTCAGTATACGTAATCCAGTGTACTACTTCCGACGAATATATAGGGTTTTTTTATTCTTTTTTTTTAAAGCTTTTCTCTTCCATTAACTACTAATGTGTAAAAACTTGCAGACACCTGCCTTTATAAAGGATACAGCTCAATTAATAAGTATTCTCAGATTTGTTTGAGGTAATGCAATACATTTATTTTGTCCAGATTTAGGACCAGTGTTGTTAAGAAACCACTATGGCTCTTGCAGGTTTTCCAGAAACTCCTCTATTTCTCTCCTCATTGGGTTCCTGACTTTATTTTTAAACCTCTTCAGACTTTTGATGCTGCTCTCACGATTGTGGGATCGGTGCGGTATCGCTGCTGCCTTCATGTGATAATGAATTGACTTGTTCTGATCATGTTGATTGAAGTTTAAATATATTGCGTAGTTGTTGTAAAGCAGCTGTTTGTCTGCAGGTTCCAGATCACTTTTTAGCAGTTCCTGGTACGTCTGCTCAGCTATAGCCGGGTTGGACTTTGCGGAGATCTTTGCGAGGTCTACTTTCGCAAATGCAGAATCGGGGTAAAGAGTAATCACCTCCTGATGGAGACGGATTGCTCTGTCTATCATGCTTTTCTGTGTGCGACTGTCCCAGAAAATCTTCCATTTCAGAGTGAGTGCGGCACATCTCTTCAGATAACGCTCATCTGGATGGTGTTCCAGAGCCTCCTCCGCCAAATCAATGGCCTCATCAACAGATACATAGTTTCTGTAAACCCTTTGTATTGCTTTCCAACCACTGTAGCTGCTGACAGGATTTCTCAAAACCTTTTTGGCTAACTCGCGTGTTTCATCCTCAACTCTTTCTCCTTTCTTTGCGCGTTGCTCAAGGTAGTGAACTGCGAGGTACAAGTTCTCTGGATCTTGTTCCTTGGCGACTCTCATTTTCTCCAAGAGGTCAGCCTCCAGCCCTGTCTTGCTGTTCTTAAAAGCACTCGCTAACCCCAAGACGTGACTGGTGTTCCACTCCACCATGTCCGGCTGCATCCTGATGGCTTTCTGGAAGTAACCTGCAACCAGCTCTCCGTCTGTGCTTAACTTCATCAGGGTCCAGGCTTTTTCAGCGTAGATCTCTGCATGGAGCTCGTCCTGCGATGGAGATGGGTGTTTCTTCATCAGGGCTTCAACCTTGGACAGGTAAGCCTCGCTCTCTGCTTGGTCTCCCAGGTGGTGGTGCAGCCAAGCCAGGTTCCCGTAGTTCACCACTAACCAGGGACCGTCATCTGCTTTTCTCATCTGGCGGAAGGCCTCTGCAGCCTTGTTGAAGAAACTCTGGGCATCTTGGGTGAAGCCCAGCTTGTACTGAATGAACCCCCTCAGGTTGTAAATGTGACCCAGCCAGCTGTTTCCCTCCTCCGTGCCGATGTCTACCAGCATGTCCCTGAGACGTAAAAAAGTGTTCTTGCTGGGGACCAGATCCCAGGTAAAGTGACATTGCAGGGCCTCCAGTTTTGAGACCAGTGTTGTTTGACTCTGAGCAGCACTGATGGGGAATAAAAATGACAAATATTAAAACACATCACTAGGTTAATACAATATGCTCAGATGCGTATTATGTTTGGATAAGCATTGTTCATTTCATGGTGAGGAAGAGAGGAAGATAGAAATAGAGTAAGGAGCATTGAATCTGTTGCTTCCTTGATCTGGACACAACATCATTTCACGACACATACTGTGTATGGTTGTGTACGGTGGTTTGATTTGAAAGGCAGCAAGAAAAAGGGGAAAAAATAGGAATTAAGGAAGGATGGGGGGATGCAAATGAGTAGGCATGCATTGAATGGTCAGAAAGGAAATAAGGAAGGAGCAATAAAATAAGTAATGGATAAGGAAGGAAGTATGAGAGGAGGAAGAAAGAAATATGGACCAACAGATGGCTGCAAAGAAAAAGTAAGGTTGAAGAGGAAAGTAAGTAAAGAAGGAAAACTTGAAACAGAAGAGGACAAAGGAAGGCAAATGAGTGGACGTAGAGGAAATGGGACAATGGAGGGAAGGAATGGATGAGAAAAGAGGTATAAGAACGGACAAAATATATAAAACCTTGGAAGACAAGAAGAAACAAAGGCTGAAAAAAATACAAAGGTAAACGAAGTATGCAATAAATACATAAATCAGTAAGGTAGGATGGCGTCTGTGAGGAAGGAAGAAACAGAGTGAGGCAGGAGGAGAGGGAAAAAGGGGAGGACAGAAGGGAGAAAGAAAAGATGGCTGAAAGAGGTAAGGAAGGAGGAGGCAAGGAAGGAAGAAAGGTAAAGAAATGGTTTGAGCCACAGAGGAGAACAAGGAAGAAAAAACTAATTCAACAACATTTCACATTTGCCCACTAGAATTATAGTTCTGGAAGTGTGGGATGAAACTTCAAGAAAACAACCGATGAGTAATAATTGTTTTAAAAAAAAGGGGTTTTAAATCCCTGAGCCCCTGACTGAAAGGCAAGACTGAAGAAACACAGGAGGGATAAAAGTCGTAGCCTAAAGACAGAAAGGAGGGAATGAAGGAAGGAGGTACCAAAAATCTGACTGAACAGCAGTGTTTGAATACATCATCAATGACTTGAAGGATCCATAATGTTAATATTTTATGTTCACGTAAAATGCGACTGTGTTTTCTGCTCGAACACGCATGCACAGGAACTTAGGCTCAGAAATCTTCTAAAACTTTGAAACATGCACTGTTTCTGGATACTCGGCACAGGACTCGAGGAGCGCATTGAACGAGCTGACGGAACAAACGTGAGGCTGCACGCCAACGACATACTCTGTAAGTACTTGAACTACTGGATTCCAATATTGCAAACCGAAATTAGCACCATTAATATACTTTTATGCTCACGGTGCGGGCGAGGCTGCTAGCTTGTAGCATTGGCATGTTAGCTGGTAGCGTTAGCTTGTAGCTACAGCAGCATGGGCCAACAGTAAACATTAGGGGTGTAACGGTTCACAAAATTCACGGTTCGGTACGATACAGTGGAGCCACGGTTCGGTACGTTTCGGTACAGTAGAAAACTATAAATGCCAGAGAAATGTACTTGATTTTAAAATATATTTATTCATTACAACTAACATCATAAAGTTATTCTTTGACTTTGAACAATGATGGAACTATACCTGAGTGACCCATCTTCTGGGGTGTCTTCTTAGCAACACATAAGCATAAAAAACAAAAACTGCTCCTTAATGTTATGTAGTATTGTTACTTACATCTTGTAAAAGAGATTTTTAATCTCAATGGGACTACCTGGTTAAATAAAGGTTCGTCATGCGTACCGAACCGTGAGCCTCGTACCGAACGGTTCAATACGAATACGCGTACCGTTACACCCCTAATATTGAACTGTGAACATTTCAACGTTTAAAAGATGTTTAAAACACGGTGATGTTTAAAAGGGAAAGTTTTTTCAACGACGATTGAAGACATTGAATAAACGTTCACGTTCAGACCAGATTTCAACGGGATTTGCAATACTGGCTTTCAACTGAGAAATGTGGATGTGGTTTCTTAGTAAGCCTCTAAAATGATGATATACTATTATTAGCACAATGTTTAGTTTGCAAATCCCGTTGAAATCTGGTCCAAACGTCGACGTTCAATCAATGTCTTCAAATAGTCGGTGAAAAAACGTCTTCTCAACAGAAAAATGCTCGCTGGGTGATTATTTACTCCAACAATGATATGAAATGCAGAAACAACTACTCACCTCATCATGTAGCTGTTTCCTCAACTCTGTAACTTCTCTAAGTTAGTGTGGCTGGTTTTGGCTCTTGATGCTGCTTTGGCTTCGTTGGTATGAATGTTAAGACGTTGTTGAGCACGCAGCTTTAAATGTTCACAATCACGTCGAACCGGATGGTAGCGGCGGGGCACTTGAGTAGCATTTCTTCTATTGTCTTTTAGAAACGCTCCTTGACTTTCGTTTCCAGGAATCGAAGTCGACAGCCACGTCTGATGAATCTAAATAAACATGACTCATCAAATGTTGTGATTATATTTTCTCTTGAGAAAATGTTGAGTTAGAAACAGTTTATTACTTCTTCTTACAGAACATGACACACACTGGGGGAAATATTCACATCCAAGATGTCACATTGTTATGGCTGCACCTTCACATCGAATGATAATATCAACGTGTTGTGGAACCTTTGAACGCATCTGTATGTTTTGTGACCTGTCTTCATCTTCACTTTCATCTGATCAAACTGAAACAAGAAAGTGGATCACATCACTCCAGTTCTGAGGTCTTTGCACTGGCTTCCTGTCCAACAAAGACTTGACTTTAAAATCCTGCTGTTGGTTTACAAAGCACTGAATGGTTTAGGGGCCAAAATACATCTCTGATCTGCTACTACCTTATGAACCATCCCGACCCCTCAGGTCGTCTGGGACCGGTCTACTTCCTGTTCCCAGAGTCAGAACTAAACATGGAGAAGCAGCGTTCAGTGTTTCTGCTCCACATATCTGGAACAAAGTCCAGAAAGCTGCAGGTCTGCTGAGACCCTCAGCTCATTTAAATCAAGACTGAAGACTTTTCTGTTTGCTGCTTTTTAAATCTCCTTTTCTTTTGCCTTATGTTTTGATGCTTTTAACAGTTTTATGTGAAGCAGTTTGAATTACCTTGTTGTTGAAATGTGCTATACTAATACAATTGCCTTGCCTTTGGCTTCGTAGGTATGGATGTTAAGATGTTGTTGAGCATGCAGCTTTAAATGTTCACAATCACGTCGAACCGGATGGTAGAGGCGGGGCACTTGAGTATCATTTCTTCTATTGTCTTTTAGAAACGCTCCTTGACTTTCGTTTCCAGGAATCGAAGCCGACAGCCACGTCTGATGATTCTAAAACATGACTCATCAACTTACCACATTGTTATAGCTGCACCTTCACATCGAATGGAAGTATGTCTTGTGACCTGTCTTCGCCTTGACTTTCGCTTCCCGGAATTGAAAACCTACAGACACATCTGATCAAACTGAAACATAACTCATCAACTTTGGTCACTCAATTTTCTCTTCAGAGTTATGATTTACTGTTTTGTAATTACAAGAAAATAACTCATACTTATGACAAAAGATCTCATCATTATGAGAAAAGTTAAGGTAGCCTTGTTCGGCAAAGTCGGAAAGATATTCAGATCCGGACTTCTCCGATCAGTAACTCAGAAGCGAAGCGTTGATAAAACACAAAGAAAAGAGCACAAGAGTGCGCAGGGACCGTCTACAAGGTGCAATGCTTCAAAAGGGAATAGACATTTCACGAAAATATTCAATAACTTCATTATTATGCTGTGGAGTTTGACCAAAATCACTTCACACATCAATGGTCTCGTGGTTAAACTAAAGAAGGTAACCCTTATTACAATGGTCATATACATACAGGTGCATACATGAAATGTGTCCTCTGCATTTAAACCCACCATATGGCTTCAGGAGCAGTGGGCTGCTGTAAAGCAGACCAAGGAGGAACTTGGGGTCTAGTATTTCACTAATGGACTGCAACACATACAATTGGTAGTAGCCGAGGATGAAACCACCATCCTCGAGGGAAAAGGAAAATGCTCTCTTGCGTAATTTAACCGAGTTAATGGAAATTTTTTGGCAATAGATTTGACTCCAAATTGTGCAAAAGCTAATTTTTCCAAATTTGTTGTGTATAACCAGGAGAAGACCATTGATATATGAAGTGAATTTGGTCACACTACACTAAACTACAGTGGATTTATTAAATATTATTCCCAATAAGAATTCACCAAAATTATGTAAAAGCACATTTTGCCCAAATAGTTGATGCAGCATAACCAGGAGGAGCTCATTGATGTATGAAGTGAGTTTGGTCACACTACACTGCATGATAAATTAAGTTATTGAATATTTTTGCTCTAGGTCCTTGTGCACTCACTCTCGCAGCCGGCTGCACATAGCAACCGATATTATTTGTCCAGCTTGGAGGACGGCTCGTTTTGATGAAAATTAGGATGTAGATCATTGTCTACCTCAGAACGCTTGCAAAGTGGCATCGTTTGTGTTTTAACGTTTCGCTCACGAGTTATTGATCTGGAAAGTCTGAATCTGTGAATATCTTCTGCCCTTTACCGAATAGGCTATCTTATCTTATTTAATTATTACGAGATCTTATCTTGTAATTTCAAGATAGTAGGCGAACTCATAATGACGAGATAATGCGTTCATATATTGCCTTTTTTGGATGCAATTCCCTTCCATAATTTAGAAAGGTTATTTTCTTCATCTTGAAGAACTTGATCCTATTGTGAGTGAAAGATTCAAACCACATTGTTATGGCTGCACCTTCACATCGAAAGGAATTTTCAACATGTTGAGAAACCTCTGAAGGCATCTGTATGTCTCGTGACCTGTCTTCGCCTTCACTTTCGTTTCCCGGGATTGAAAACCTACAGCCACATCTGATCAAACTGTAAACACAACTCATCAACTTTGGTCACTCAATTTTCTCTTATGAGTTATGAGTTACTGTTTTGTAATTACAAGAAAATAACTCATAAAAAATGACAAATGACGAGATCTTTTGATTAATAATGACAATTGAGTAAAGGAAGTCGAGAGCTGTAAACAGAGACAGCTCACCTTCAAAGTAAAAGTTGCGTGTTTGCTCCAGCGATCAATTTAAGGAGAGCTAAATTAAATAAATAAACAAATATTATAAATAATGAACATAATATATAACTGTTACAAAGTCATGTTTCTGCCACAACTGATTGAATAAACTGCCAATGGGCACAAACACTGAATTATATGTATGTAATGATTCATTATATTATCAACTTATTTATTTAAATAAAGGCTTCTTAAACTATTTGGGTGAATATTTCAGGCTGTAGTGTTGAGACTTGTGATGAGAAAGAGTTGATTTATGTTGAACTTTGACTTTATAGCTGCATGGCTCTGTTGTCATGACAATGACGCCACGAAGCTATCCCATGTAAAATCCTTCACGTTTATTTACTGGTTGTACTTTTAACTATTCTACATCAAATAAAACAGATGAATAATAAAAATCCTTATTCAGGATTATCCTGTGTATAGAGAGCTTCCACATCATGACTTTCCACATAAAAACAACTGACGATGTAGCAGTCAATCGTGCCAACTACGATATAAATAACATTTCTACCTGTGTCTCCTGCCCATTGGCATCATGGTAACATGGATTTCACACCAGCCAACCAGCTCCTTCCATCAAAAAAGAACTTTATTTTAGACTCTCTTGTCGTCTATTATTAAGTAGTACTAACCAATATTATTGCAGCGTCCTAGTTAAATGACATTTAATTGATTCAGTACTGTTTCTTACAGGATCTGAATATGAAAAGGCAAGTTTGTTCAGGAGCAATTCATTGTTCATTAAAAGTTGTTTAATTAAACCCAGAACCTGTTTATTCACGACAGTGTATTGACCATTTTAAAATGACTATACAGCATGAAACTCGTGCTTTGACACGTGCATTTGAGGACAAATACTGAGGCCATAGAACCAGCAGTTATCATTTTCCTCTCATAAAGTTATTGGACAACTTAATTTAGCTTTTCATGTGTACAGTGTCTCTGTATTGCCTACACTGAATCAATAAAGTGTAATTTAAAAAGGAAGCTGCAATAATAATGATTTTTACTTGATAAGAGACGACAAAAGAGTCTGAAATAGAGTTTTTAGATTGGAAGGAGCTGATTGGCTGGCCTGAAGTCCGTGTTACCGAGCAAAGAGGTCAAAACGTGACGATGTTATGCTTTTGTTTATCAGATATGATTGAAAATTTAATTTCTCAGAGTGTTGGACTGCTTGTCGGACAAAACCAGGGATCTAAAGATTGTACATTGGCATCTGATACATTATGATCGATATTATAATCATGTTATCCCTCCTGTTATGTTGCGGGTCAAATTGACCCGTTTCGAAGTTTGAAAATCTAGAAAAGATATTTGAAAGTACCTTTTCTGTAGGAAACTTCTTGTGGGTGCCTTAATTAGTGTAATCAACGTTAAAAACGTTCATATCATGCATTTGTAACCCCCCCCCTGCACGTTTATATTAAAGAGATGATGTTCGGGTCAATTTGACCCGGCAGTGAAAGTGGAGGCTATAAGGGGTCAGAAGTGTCACGTTTAGACCATTTATTGCTTTGAAAATGTGAGACAAAGTATTTCTTACTCCCTCCCACCATGTTTCACCCCATTTCACACACACACACACACACACACACACATCCTTGACAAACCATGTGTGACCACTTGATAGAATTTACAGAGCTAAGATAAGAGCTCTCTCAATTTAATTCGGATTCCCATTTTTTTTTTAACTGTAATTGGCCCACAGAGAGTGAACTGGTAGATTAATCAGAGGGACGACTACACGTGTGTTTCCTCTCTGTGCTGCACAATAAGAGGGCCGAGAGGCAGGAAAGGAGGAGGGGGGGGGGCTGCAGAGCACGACATGCAGTTACCACCCTTACCTGCCCTATCTCTGGGCTCAGGCTTAACTTAAAGCTCACACGCCGACGCCACATTCGGCGCCAAGCAGGAGGACACGATGGGAGGAGGTGCTTCCGGCTGAGCGGAGGTGCCCGGCATGCCGCGCAGTCTGGCACATCGGTGTCTGCAGCTGAGAAATGAGGGCCAACGAGCCAACGAGAGACAATGGAGGAGTGATGTCCTCTGCATCAATGCCGTCACGGAGATGACTCATGCACACATATTGACATACTGCATGCACACAGTCAGTCACACACAAACCCACAGCTTTGCTCTTCTGTCTGTTTGTTTACAGAGATTGCAGTCAGACATCAATGGATATTGTGTGTGTGTGTGTGTGTGTGTGCATGATTTAGAGGAGTACACGTATGAATGAGTCTTTAACGCTGGATCTTCCAGCTGAACTGAATGAAATGATACGGTTCAGGAAGTCATTTCTAATGTTCCACCTCCAGCATCTGTTTTCTCTGCTTGTCAACGCACGCATGCCAACAGTATCTGGGCGTTGCACAACGCTGCGCTACCGTAAAGTGTCAGAGCCAGGTTTCACCGGAGGCAATTAGAGGTGTCTTGAGCGGATGTGCTCAAAACAAACCTCCAACATAGATTTACTTTGCCGCAGAACTAGTTGGTTAGGTTTAGAAAGAGATCGTGGTTTGGGTTGAAATAAGTCCACTTGTTTAACAACTTTGTTTCACACAGGACATGGACAGCGGTCTCTTGGGTGAAAGTCTGTGTCCTCAGCTCCCATCCACCTTACATGGACTTCTGTCTGAGCGTCTAATAATGATGTGAAGTGGTTTACATTGGAGTTAGTTGAAAGCTGCTGCATCTCATACAGATGCTAAAGGGTGCGGTGCTATCAGACTCTGAGGGGCACTGACCAAGCATCAGTATTTGACAAACTGTGAGTGAGAATGAGTTATATTTTTTAAGTTACTTTTCAATTTTAGTCAACTAAGATTTGAGTTTTGTACTATTTTCCATCCCTCAACGTGAATAAAGAAAATGCCAAATACAAACGCCACCAAACTGCCCCAGGGAGGAGAGCCGAGATGGAAGCTAAGCTAAGCCAGCTAGGACCTGAGGCTACTCCACTACCCAGCATGCCCCTGGGTAGTGGAGTATCCACAGAAAAATAAGATGGATGAAAGCAGAGAATTTCTTTGCGCATCCCTGTGTTGCAAAATGAAAATAAATGATCCTTGAACCTGTCCAATTCGGTTCAAATTGGATAGATTTTTTATTTATTTTTTATTTTTTCATTGCTCACACCCAATGGCCCTCTATTGGCCAGCCGCCACTGCCGGCAGCACTACAGCACAGAACGGGTTTCTGCTCTCACGTCTTCCTGTCCTGACGTGGATCTGAAGGTGTGAGGACACGATTGCTGCGTCTCTCGGTGTCTGCAGACGAAGGTAGAAAGTCTCTTTGACCTCATCTGGATGAGACTTTAACAGGTGAGTGACTTGAACAGGTATCTTTAGACTCTGTGATGAAGGAGCTCTGCTGACATTTGTTACACAATAAACTTGTAGATGAGAGCAGTGATCACTTCTTTCAGCACTGATATTTACTCTTTGTACTGAACCAATTCACTCATATTCTGTCATATGTAACTTTATGGCCAAAGTCTTTTCAGCCTTTGAGTCTTTTCATGTTCCGTTGAGTCAGATTTGATCATCACCAGGAAACACGTTTGACTTTAATCTGCGCTGACTCACTGCTGAAATATGTGCACATGTCAGTCTACTGTTTATTCTGACTGATCACATTCTGAACTAACATTCTGTTTATTCTGAACTACACACAAGAACAGCTGTTTGTTGTCTTTACCTGGAGACACATTTAGGAAAATTCATGTTTCGATGTCAGAGACTTTAGGGGGCGGGGCTTATGTTGGACTCTATGGGTAGAGTGGGTGGAGGTAAATCTCTGCAGCCCACCGAGGTCTTTATAACGGCTTCCTGAGCTGAGAAGTGTTGTGTTGGGATCTATCAGGAGCGTGTTTGGTTATCAGCGAGTATAAAACTAAACTATTGACATTAATAGAATTATTAATGTCAGTAAGACTATTGTAAGTGTCGTGGGTGTATGATAAAGGAATTCATCAGCCCAACACGTTTTGGGTTTTTCTCATAACTTTAGTCAAGCTTCCACGGAACCGCACCAAGTAAGATTATTAACAATTAATAAAAACAACAGGGCACCACCCTGAGATCGGGGACCAATAACCAATCTATAAACTAAGTATCATAATTAGTATTCACTCACAATGTCAACAGTCAAAGTACTATTACACATTGAGAGTGAACAGTGAAGGTTTGATATCAGCTGTTATCACAATACACATGAACACAGTAATCACAGAAAGCTGCTCCTAAGCCAGTTAGCCGGTTCAACAGAGTTTATTAAATTCCAATAATATTGATCAAGTCAAATAATATCTAAAACCAGTGGCGGGCCGTGCATGTTATACCTGGGCCTTCTGGCTGTCCTACTACAGTTGAATTACCTCCTAATAACCTCATTATGACGCCACAGCTACGGTTATCTGTTTCGTGTAAAAACCTCATATTCACACAACACTGCAACATTTGACAAGTGAAATAAAATGTTACATGAAGCTCAACACCTACAAATACACTAACTGCAGAGTGCAGATACATGAATACGTGCATGATGGGACGCTGCACCATTAACAGACAATGCATATAGACAAAACCAATGTAATTAACACAATGACGAGAACAAACTCACAAGAACCAGTCACATATATGTATATGACAACAAAGCAGGTAGAATAACAAAGAACACAAATAACACCATTCAACAGGCTCTGCACATTCCAGCAAACCTGCGGCGCTAAAACACGTATTCCACCAAACACTGAAGAGCACCATTCAAATATTATTCTCATCAGAGGGAACAATATGAACCATATCATAAAAATGACACCATAAACAAAGTAACACAGTAGTAACGCTACTGCAGATGTAAAAAACAAACAGAATCATAAAATCTTTAATGACCAGCTTAACTGAACTCATGAGGATAACCTCAGACCAGTAGCGCAGAGATCGAAAAGTGGCCGATGGTATTCTGCTGTTGTTCAACGGTAGGTACCGATCCCTGGAGTGGTATGCTGCTGGCTGTTGTTCAAAGGTAGGTACCGATCCCTGGAGTGGTATGCTGCTGGCTGTTGTTCAAAGGTAGGTACCGATCCCTGGAGTGGTATGCTGCTGGCTGTTGTTCAAAGGTAGGTACCGATCCCTGGAGTGGTATGCTGCTGGCTGTTGTTCAACGGTAGGTACCGATCCCTGGAGTGGTATGCTGCTGGCTGTTGTTCAAAGGTAGGTACCGATCCCTGGAGTGGTATGCTGCTGGCTGTTGTTCAACGGTAGGTACCTATCCCTGGAGTGGTATGCTGCTGGCTGTTGTTCAACGGTAGGTACCGATCCCTGGAGTGGTATGCTGCTGGCTGTTGTTCAACGGTAGGTACCTATCCCTGGAGTGGTATGCTGCTGGCTGCTGTTCAACGGAAGGTACCGATCCCTGGAGTGGTATGCTGCTGGCTGTTGTTCAACGATAGGTACCTATCCCTGGAGTGGTATGCTGCTGGCTGCTGTTCAACGGTAGGTACCTATCCCTGGAGTGGTATGCTGCTGGCTGTTGTTCAACGGTAGGTACCGATCCCTGGAGTGGTATGCTGCTGGCTGTTGTTCAAAGGTAGGTACCGATCCCTGGAGTGGTATGCTGCTGGCTGTTGTTCAACGGTAGGTACCTATCCCTGGAGTGGTATGCTGCTGGCTGTTGTTCAACGGTAGGTACCTATCCCTGGAGTGGTATGCTGCTGGCTGTTGTTCAACGGTAGGAACCGATCCCTGGAGTGGTATGCTGCTGGCTGTTGTTCAACGGTAGGTACCGATCCCTGGAGTGGTATGCTGCTGAACAACAGCAGCATACCATCGGCCACTTTTGGATCTCGTTGTCACTCCCTCAGACACTGAATTAAAACAGCATTAAGAACAGTGTAATAGAACTGCTTCACAGTCTAGCTTGTTAACAAGTCTTGTACACATTAATAGTTAATTTGAACTGCATGAACTCACACATGAATGAAACAATAAGGAGAGAGAACACCTTAAAGAGGACTTGACTGCAGCGTCTGGCTGGTTTCCTCAATCTCTGATGACGAGTGACTGTAAACAAACTAAATAAAGACTTTAGAAACACAATGTTCTGAACTTCTGTAAAGTTCTATGACATCCAGGATAAACACACTTAAAAGAAGCTTTGGGTGTGATACTGTGGGTTTACTTGTGCCTCACATATGTTAACATCAATGTAAGTCTTTGCAAAAAGCTAACACAACAATAGCATACAGTTTAAATCAGGGGTCTCAAACTCATTTTCACTCCGGGCCACATCAGCATCATGGTCGCCCACAAAGGGCCGGTTGTAAATGTAACTACTCGTAACATATTGTTAAATAACTCTCTGCATTTGATTATTGTTTATTCAAGTGTAAAAATATTGTACATGCAGTTATATAAATGTAAAAATATATTTAAGCACATTTCTGTTATTATAACTTAAATCCTTTTAATTTAGGGTTAAGAAACCCACATTACTCTATCAAAGATCAAACTATTAAAGAAAATAACAAAGACAAATATCAAACAAGTTATTACAATAACTTTGTTCAAAGCTTAAAATCCTTTCAAGGGTGCGTTTACACAATCCCACATGAAGTATTTCATGTGTTTTAAAGCCACGTTTAAAGTAGTCTTCAATGTACTCGCATACATTTCCATTTCAAGTGTAACCAGCCAAAGAGCTGCTTATGACTGTGTGTTTAAGTATCTCTCATTTTGACTTTCTATCATAGTTATGATTAGGTGAAGAAATGAATCCGGAAACAGACCAAGTGAAACATTATCTGAGATGTTAACAGTTCAATAATCATGAAGACAAAACAATACTGGAGACTTTGAATTTCGGATGATCAGCGTAACGTTACCTCGGCTCCTCCTTGATCTCCACATGGCTGTTGTTCAGAAGGATGAACTGAAGCTGTTGTGTCCAAAGTCACGTTCAGGAGCAGTCGGTCACGTCTTGTTACTCAAAAATTACTTTTAGGCAATGAGCAGTTTGAAAAATAAAAATATTCTATCGTCATTACAGACACATTAACCTACAATAGACAGTACGATGTAGATGGATTGTGACTCACTGAACTTGTATAGAGAAGCATATATCCACCTCTTCACAGAAAATACTGTATCATGCTGCTAATTTACAGTAATCTGCTGTTATTGTTAATTGACGCCATTTAACTGTTAATTTCCATGCGAGGGACGAACATTTAACGCTATGTTGCCGTTATTATGAAATACTGTAAGATACCGTTGAATATCCACCGTAAATTCACAACAATTCATGACAGTGCAGGGCTCCACAGCTGAGAAGTGTTGTTACCACGGAGATTTAAAGTTAAGGCAACAAAAGCACTTTGTCAGGTCATGGTTGGGCTTTAAGAGGTCATTTTTAAAATGTCTGCTTCTGAAGACAGATTGTAACTTTGATCCACTCTTGACTTGCCTCGTTTAAATTTAGAAGTCCTTCAACATGGAGCAAAGATTTAGTTTCATCATGTTAAGAAGGGAATTCTTTACAGTCGATGAGGACAGGAGGAACAATTACAGCCACCAACTACTCTGTCAACACACATATGACATGTGGGTTCTTTATGAAGATATTAAGACATGAAACAAGGTGAACTAATCGTTTGAATGCAGCCACCAAACATTGAAGGTGTTGTTACTGAATATTTTAAAGAGACAGCTTGACTGTAAATGTGTTTCATCTGTTGATGAGTTTCAGTCGATCCTCTCTGTCTCTTTGTGGTCGTCACATGTTGTCGTGAGCTTACAGTTGTTCCTCCACATTTATTGATGAACCTGTTTTTCTGCTTCTTCTTTCTGTCAGTGTTTCAGGCTGCTGTGAATTCTCTCCAATCAGAACTCTGACTGACCTTTTCTAACCTTTTGTTTACAGGCAGCACATTTAGTGTTCCGTTGAGTCAGATTTGATCATCACCAGGAAACTAGTTTGATTTTAATCTGCGCTGACTCACTGCTGAAATATGTCAGTCTACTGTTTATTCTCTGACTGATCAAAACTACACACAAGAACAGCTGTTTGTTGTCTTTACCTGGAGACAAATTTAGGAAAATTCATGTTTTGATGTCAGAGACTTTAGGGGGCGGGGCTTATGTTGGACTCTATGGGTAGAGTGGGTGGAGGTAAATCTCTGCAGCCCACCGAGGTCTTTATAACTGCTTCCTGAGCTGAGAAGTGTTGTGTTGGGATCTATCAGGAGTGTGTTTGGTTATCAGCAAGTATAAAACTAAACTATTGACATTAATAGAATTATTAATGTCAGTAAGACTATTGTAAGCGTCGTGGGTGTATGATAAAGGAATTCATCAGTCCAACACGTTTTGGGTTTTTCTCATAACTTTAGTCAAGCTTCCACGGAACCGCACCAAGTCAGATCACGCTCTCTCGCTATTCTCCTTCTCCTGCCACATTATCCCCATCACATCAAACCCCCTAAACAGCACCAACTAGTGGTCATACTTGATCAACACAGGATTTCAGTTTTACACATCTTCCCCCCCTTTACAAAAGAAGCGTCCTCGCTTCAAAATAGCTGAATTTATAAGTATACTTATCAACTTACACTAAACACCAATATAAACAGATGTAAGTAATAAACAGAAACAACAACAAGGATCATAACAAATAATAGAACAGCATACATATATATATATATATATATATATACTTATATATATTTTTTTCTTTCTTTCTGTATGCCAGTGTAACGGACTTGGAACGGCATTGAAGGAGACGACTCAGAGGGTGGGTTTCCAGCATTTATTTGCTGCAGAAGACAACATAACACACAGTAGTTGTTTCCTGGTCTACTCTCTCTTTGTACATCCGCTCCTAAACATGCAAGACAACAGGGTTCACACAAAGGAATGCCGAAATATCTGCGTTGCTACGTTAAATGACAGGGCAGCCTGACGTAGCAGTAAATGGCGCCAAAAAGGCTCAATGGAACAGCCACTAAACTTATATTACCAACAGTCAAAAAGCCACGTAACAGCTTGATAATATCATCGCCCTAGCAGTTACTAAAATACGTAGCGTAAAGTTACATTCCTGAAGAAAACAACATTATTCCACACAACTTACCCTCAGCAGTACCTTCTTACCCTCTGTCAAGTCTGCTGCAATCTTCTCAAAAGGCCGAGATGTGATTTATCGCCCTCTATTGGACTCTATGGGTGGAGCCCAATGAACACACACCCAGAAGTTAAACTTAATTTACACTCGCTGTAGTGAAGCCGGCGCCAGAAAGAGACGTAATTACGGCCTGGCGTCATGTGTGAAGGGTCTTTAAGTGATCACGTTACTTGGTGGTGCACCTCTGAGTTTATTCATGAATAGTTCACTGATTAAAACACTATTTCCATGTCTGAGGATTTTACAAAGAAGGTCAATTCATCTTTTTAGAAACAGGAAGTGTTAAACATCTACATGTGATTTATCAGCTAAATCAAATAGTTTACAGGATTTCAACCTTTGTTTCTTTATTATACATTCAATAGTTATTTATTCACAGGGTTAGTATAAAGGTGATGAAGTAGTTCATGAATATGAGATATGAGTTTACAGATCATTACAATCCTTCTTCAGTAGAGGAACCGTCTAATTACTGGATCCACACACTGAGAGCTTCACCAGAACACAGATCTCTCTCACCGCCTGCTTTTACCTGTTTGCTCATTCTGATGATGGTTTATTCCAAATATTCATAATCAGCTGCTGTGTTCTGTGTTTCCTTTCATCCTGATCACAACCATCTTCAAGTTGTTGGTTTCTCTCTGGTGTTTCTAACGTTGCAGATTGATATTTGACAAAGAGCCTGCTGACACAGCGAGGCAGTGTTCTCCAGTGATCAGCGTGTTGCTTTGCTTCTGTCTGGTGTGTTTGTAGTAAAAACAGGAGGTAGAGATACAGAGAGGAGACATGAGGGCAGAGAGAGCGCTGCTACACGTTCATACTTCTGTGAAAAGTCATTTAATGTGTTGCATTGTTCAAAATAACATTGTGTTGTAACAATAGTTCAGGTCCAACATGGCGTCTCTCTTCATTCTAAGCACTGGCAGTTCAACCAACATGAATCTGTGACGTCTTTATCTGCAACAAGACTTCCTCCACGTGTGACGCTGCTTTTATTGAACCCATTACAGGCTGATCTCCTCTCAGTGATCAGAGATGCAGGTTCCACGTCTGATCCTCGACTCTCTGGATCAGCTGGGTGCCGATGACTTCAGGAGGTTTTCGGTGGAACCTCACTCAGCCGGTGCTGGACGGGTGTCGGCCCATTCCTAAGAGCCGTCTGGAGAACAAGGACCGGCCGGACGTCGTCAGCAGGATGATGGACAGCTACGGAGAAGAGTCGGCTGTGAACGTGACGGTTGAAATCCTGAAGAGGATGAACCTCAACAACGAGGCGGAGAAGTTACAGAACGCACGCCCAGGTGAGGGATCAGAGTCCTGTTGGAAAGAACTCTGATGTACTTCAGGAAATAAACCTGTTTGTTTGTGTCTTTCATCAACAGCTGGATCAACAGCTGCACAAAACTCCCATCCGACACCTTCCTGCTCCTCCTCCTCCTCCTCTGGTTTTACTCCTGCTGCCGGAGCCACAGTTTGTGCCCAGGGTGGAAGTGTTATCGTGGCCCCCAACATCGCAGGCGGCGGCGCTGATGTTTCTGTCAATATTCACATAAATACACAGAACGCACCTCCAGGTGAGGGATCAGAGTCGTGTTGTGTCGTGTTCACACCAAACGTGTAGATTACATCCAAAGTCAATGCACAGACGCCAACAGACGAGAAATACGCAAATGTGCCTCATTCACGCGAGTTGAAAGTGTTCAGCCTTTAGGTGAGTTCACACCAAACGTGAAGCTAATTTTCTCGTTGCATTACTCGCGGGACCATTTGTGGTTATTCGCGTCATTCTCTTAATTCGCGCTCGACGCGGCGGAGAGGAGGAGTGGCTTATCTCCATGGAAACCGATGTCAACTAAGCCATTTATTTCCTCCATCAACCAAAGGAAGAAATAACCTCTATTTCTGCTGAGTACTTGTTGTGGAACTCACAGATATCCAAGAAACTAAACGCCGTCTTGTTTGGTTCATAACATCATCCAGAGGTGTATTCACTGTCTGGTGAGCCACACGTCGGCTGGTTTACTACAGCTGTATGAACCCAAAATCAACAGATTTTGCTGTGATTTAATTGCAATAAACATAAAAATTATGCCAAAATAACTACATAATGATGCAGATTTGTAAAAAGTCTGAATTCATGTTTTGTTTGTTCTCTCCACAAGACGGCGAGCAAATAACTTTTAAAATACTTGTTTTATTAATGGAGCTCGGATCGATCGGTGCTAGGCTATGCTAACATTGTAGCAGCTCCATCAACACTCAACATAACGTCACATATGGGTTAATACGGCAGCGTCTATTCATTGTTTGTACCATATGGTTTACACACACACATGTATACACATAGTTTGGTCCGGTCTCTGTTGATATGAGGTATCGTAGAGCTCTGGGTGAACACAGACGGCTACAGGATTTATTTCCTGATTCAACAACAGCAGGACGTCAGTGATGACAGGGGACACATCTCAACACTCTGACGGGCCGTCAGTGTTTAGTGTATATTTGTGTCATGTACACAACTGCTCTGTAAAGATGGGTACTAATGCGATATCTCATTAGAAAGCTACGGTTCTTGTAATTCGTTTTATGCAAACCATACAATCACAACAGCAGGTACAGTCAACGTCTCTGTCAGACCAACAATCCAAAAAAAGCAATTAAAATATCGATGCTACTCACCAATTATACTTCATAGTAATTCCCACATCCATAAAAGTCCGGCAAAAATGGTCTTGTTAGATTGCTAAGGGTCCACACGATCCAATCCAGTAAAAGAGTTAGTCCAAAACACATTAGTACGTCCATAAACACCCACGGAGGGCTGTTGCATCATTTCAAATTTGCTGGCAGATATGATAACGAGCGATCTATTTTTGATCAGAATTTCACTTTCCATGGAAACGAAGTGTTTTTTTCCCCTCTCAAAATGGCGGCTGCATTCTGCCGGTTAGATTGACACCTCATTTGACCCAATGAGAGCTTCTATAGCCCGGTCACATTCTGGAACAGCCAACGAGAGTCCGCTTTGAAAGACAATGCCCGCCTCTCTTGCTTTGGGTAATGCACGAGCCAATTGCAATCAATCTTTCTTTGCTACGAGTCTCCAATTGTGCTTTTACGCAGATGTACTCTTAGTAAATCATGTGTAAAATAATAATTTTCTGTCGTATTGTTATCAAATTTGAACTTGTGTTAGGTCCTATGACTTCACTTTATGGTCCCATTGTGTTTTCCAGCTAATAAGTCCCAGCCATAGTTATCTGCAGGCATCTGTTTGCCAAATAAAATCCAGGCGGAAATAAAAACCTTCTGTTTCAGTGTGTTGTAAACTCTATAGCTCAATGCTAGTAGCACCTACAGTGATTCTGACTGTTTGTGAAGAAACTTCAGAGTGTTACCTTTCAATGGAGACTAAAACCATACATGTACTCCCAATGGTTCAATAAGAGCTGTCAGTTTACTTTGGGTACTCCTTGGATAGGCGTTTTAGGCAAATTTTACAGGAGTGATAATTAAAGACACAGCGTCACACAAATTCGCCTCATTCGTGCATTCGCGTGCCGCTGTGTCGCAAAAGCCTGTCAGCTTTATGACAATGCATTATTTGCGTTTGGTGTGAACATGCATCAGTTGCGTTTGGCATTAGACAACTAAGCTACTTAGTTTAGGAAAAGATCATGAAATACTATGTTAGGTACGCAAAGTACAGTAAAGAACGCAGGTTACGTAACAAATAAATCAACGCTTACTTCTCCTTTCAGAGGCGGAACAAACAGCGGTCTGCTGGGTCAAAGGTCGCTGTTTGTTGGACCCATCCACCTTTCACCCTGTGTGGGCTTTTGTGGTCTTTATACTTCCTCGTTCATGGTTACGTAGATAACATATGAAATGATTTTGTGGGATATCTCGGAGTTATGGCGCATTCTTTTTCGTAGGAATAGCTGAGTTACTATCCAGTGAGATCAAATGCTGCTGTTACGCACATGAGGTTGATGCGTTGATGGAGATTGAAGAAAGCGGTAGTATCCTGCACGTTATTGATGGAGAGTTTTTGTATTGAGGTTAGGGTTAAATTCAGTTTCCTAAAAGAAAATACCCAACAAACTATTTAAAATGAACAAGTTTCATTTTGTGTAGTTTGAGTGAACATCAGGACAAAGGTCTGTTGTTTGGATGTGGTTTCTCCGTTCAGCTCTAGGTCCTTGATTACAGAGGCTCAACCTTCAGGCGGGATGGCCCTTTATGAATTATTTTGTAGTTTGAATGACAACATTTACATCCAATTTTAGAACCATGTGTAATAATTGAATGAAATAATTATTTAATCTAGAAATGAAGAATAGTTTGTGGAGCTACAGCTGTGTTGACAATGTCCCACAGCGATTACACTCCAACTAATCGTCTATCTGAGACACAATGATGTAACCTACAGCACACAACACAGGAACATGTTTTACGCCCGAAAAATGAATAAAAACGAATTACCAATCAGGGTTAACTTGAAGATCAGAAAGAGGTAATAAGTCAAAGTGATGAAATAACACATACTGTAACTTCTCTCACACAGAGGATGCTGATGTTGGAGAGACTCCAGAGAACAGAGGAACATCCTCCTGTCAGAGCGAAGGTAAAGCTGCGGTATTCTCTGGTTAGTATGGAAGCCCTGAGAGGAAGAAAGTCTGCTAAATGTTTTCATGAATACCCTCTGTGAGAGACATCATGACTCCAAAGAAGCATTCCATTCAGTTCCCTAGAAGAAAACGACCAACAAGCTGTTTAAAATGTACAAGTTTCATTTTGTGGAGTTTGAGTGAACATCATCAGACCATGCAGCAAACACTTCCACTTCTGCAGCTACAGCAGGAAGTTCAGTCCTAACTTCTGACGCACACATGGACACACATGTACTGGTTGAAGTGGTTTTGATCCGGAGCCCCCCCCCCCCCCTTTATAAACACTATTATATGTTAATTTCAATATCATGCCAGAACTAGGTCACGGGTGTGGTTATTCATTATTATTAATATGATTCATTTAGGCTGACATGTTCTTCTTGACACAGCCAGGTTTCAGGAAGACAAAATGAATCAACATCTGATATCTAAGAGTCCACATGTGTAGAGCTCCTCTTCTACTTATTCTTCATTGTTTAAGTGGCAGACACAGTCTCTATGGCAGGGGTCTCAAACTCATTTTCACTCCGGGCCACATCAGCATCATGGTCGCCCACAAAGGGCCGGTTGTAAATGTAACTACTCGTAACATATTGGTAAATAACTGTCTCTGCATTTGATTATTGTTTATTCAAGTGTAAAAATATTGTACATGCAGTTATATAAATGTAAACATATATTTAAGCACATTTCTGTTACAACTTAAATCCTTTTAATTTAGGGTTCATAAACCCACATTACTCTATCAAAGATCAAACTATTAAAGAAAATATCAAAGACAAATATCAAACACAAGTTATTACAATAACTTTGTTCAATGCTTAAAATCCTTTCAAGGGTGCGTTTGGCCAATCCCACATGAAGTATTTCATGTGTTTTAAAGCCACGTTTAAAGTAGTCTTCAATGTACTCGCATACATTTCCATATCAAGTGTACAGTAACCAGCCAAAGAGCTGCTTCTGTGACTGTGTGTTTAAGTATCTCTCATTTTGACTTTCTATCTCAGAATTTTGACTTTCTATCATAGTTATGACTTTCTATCTCATAACTTCGACTATGGTGATATTTTTATTATCAAGTCTAGGTTTAAAAAAAGAATAATAATAATACATTTTTTTTGCTGGCGGATTCGCGGGCCACATAAAATGACGTGGCGGGCCGGATTCGGCCCGCGGGCCGGGAGTTTGAGACCCCTGCTCTATGGGGTTTAGGATGGGTAACTGCTCTAATGGAAGCGTAGAGAAGCGTTTAAGACTGCAACTCTGCTTCCTGGTCTCAACTCTGGGTTTTCAGGGACCTTTTAATGTCTAGGGTCCCCTATTTAGGGGACCCTCTGTGGGACAGACATGTGTACTCTGTGTATAATTCACTTTTGCGAAATGAATAAAAAATAAAAGAATTTTAAAAAAGAGATTCAAAGAGATTCTGGGCGAAACAACCATGTGAGCCATTTTACACACTGCAAAACACAATTATACATGAACTAAGATCATATCTAGAAGAATACTACAAGTTTTACCACAAAACCACGTTTTTGGGCAAAAAACTGCAGTACTATACTCTTTGTTTTGGTCTCTGATGAGAAAGCACGGAGCGATTTTGGCGGATGAGCACATCCAGAGGGCCGTGGTTCGACCCCGCCTCGCGTTCGAAATTACTCTCTTTCAAATCGTTCAAAAGTTATGGGTATTTATGACAACATCAGCCACAGGTCACGACAAAATATATTGGGCTAAAGAAACTTATGTTTTGATGATTTCATGGACGAATAACGGATCTATTCCAGCGGATTTTGGCGCAGCTGTGTGCCCCATGTTGTGCTGTGTGTCTGTGAGTGGTATCAATGGGCTGGCTCACTGAATGAGGAAATGGCAGGCGAAACTGTGAGCTGGACCAATCCATGTGGGGAGGGGGGTTCGCCCAGCATTTTCAGATTTTTAGTCAGTAAACAGACAAGGAGATTGTCCAACACCCCCGCATGGCTCCCGTTGGACTATCCCACATCGAAAAACGTGTTTCTTGTCTGAATTGAGCAACCACAGCCTATTCTACAGTCACACAGACACAAATTATGATTCATATATTTTTATGATTGACAGATATGATATTCATAACTGCTCAAAATTATTCCAAATGCTGTCAAACTGCTTTATTAGGATTACTGAACACTCTTAGTGATAAGAAAAGTGAATATATAGTTAATATTTAGTTATAGTATATAAAATTATAATACAGCAATGCAACTGCTGGTTCCGAAAATCAAAATTGTGCTTGAATCAGACCATTTATGCTGGCCTGCTTCACTCAATCGAAGTAAAATATGTTGTGGGGACATGTAAAACGTGTTGTGCTATGACTGTGGTGTATTTTTAGGCCAAGGCAGGCATTATTTAAAAACAAATTGTTCAATACAAGTGCTTTTTTTCAGGCGAACCTGGAACTTTTTCAATTTGAGCTGTGCCATAAGTGTATCAGTTATTAACCAGTAACATATACACAATATTTACACAATTGAACACATCTCACAAGTGTTACCTGTATTACATCATCAAAATTATTAAAATAGACCTTGTAGTTAGAGTTCTGGACTCTCTTGAGTATGGGTATGCAATTTTCGAGCAGAGGCCTAAAAATAGGGCTAGGGTTTAATAAACTCGCTCAGATTTCTCCATCTGCTCCATCCAAAGTGGGATGAATGTCTTCTCTTCTAATCAGACCAGACAAAAGGCAAGGACGAGTTTTATGTTAATCTGATGAAGACCGTCCTTTAGCAAAAGACCATTTGTGTTCTGCTCCTCCAACTGTAGACAAACAATCTAATAATAGCAATATTTTTCATGTTTGTGTTCAACACAGACGAGATGGTTCTGGGAGTACACATCTCATCTCTGCAACGAACGCTTCAATCACACTTTCAAGATACGTTCATGTGTGTACAACAGGCGTGGTTGGAGAAGAAGGATGAGATACCTCTGGTTGATATCTATACAGATCTGTACATCACAGCAGGGGCTAACATACACATCAACACTCAGCATGAGATCAGGCAGATTGAGGCGAAGAGGGTGACACTAGAAGATGAAGAGAAACCAATTCAACCCAGCGACATGTTCAAACCCCCGTCTGGAAGATACAGAGCCATAGGAACAGTACTGACCAATGGAATCGCAGGAATTGGAAAAACATTTCTTGTGCGCAAGTTTGTGTTGGACTGGGCTGAAAAAAAACACAATCAAGATGTGCATCTCATTTTCCCCTTCACCTTCCGTGAGCTGAATATGAAGGAAGAAAAGTTTTGTTTGGCAGAGCTCATTCATGAATGTATCGAGGAGACCAAAGACATCAAGACAGAAGCTCTTAATCACATCTTCACATCTCTGCAGTCATCAGGAAACACCAACTACAACAAGAGTAAATTCAAACTTCTGTTTGTTCTGGATGGACTGGATGAGAGCCGCCTTCATCTGGACTGCTCTACCAGTAAAAAGCCGGCCGTTAACTTTGATGTCACAGAGTCCACCTCAGTAGATGTGCTGCTGACGAGCCTCATCAGGGGGAAACTGCTTCCCTCTGCTCGCCTCTGGATAACCACACGACCTGCAGCAGCCAATCAGATCCATCGTGATTTTGTTGGCATGGTGACAGAGGTCAGAGGGTTCACTGACCCACAGAAGGAGGAGTACTTCAGAAAGAGGTTCAGTGATGAGGAGCAGGCCAGCAGGATCATCTCCCACATCAAGACTTCACGAAGCCTCCACATCATGTGCCACATCCCAGTCTTCTGCTGGATCACTGCTACAGTTATGGCGGATGTGATGAAGACCAGAGAGGGAGGAGAGCTGCCCAAGACCCTGACTGAGATGTATGTAGAATTCTTGGTGTTTCAGACTTATCAGACAGAAGAGAAGTATGACCAAAAAGACTTCAATCACTACATTACGTCATTAGCAAAACTGTCTTTTCACCAGCTGGAAAAGGGCAATCTGATCTTCTATGAGAAAGATCTCAAAAAGAGTGGCATTGATGTCAGTGAAGCCTCAGTGTGCTCAGGAGTGTTCACAGAGATCTTCAAAGAGGAACGTGGGATGAAGAATAAAAAAAAGATGTTTAGCTTTGTCCATCTGAGTGTTCAGGAGTTTCTGGCAGCACTCTACGTAAGAATGGAAGGCGTTAACAGAAACAAGAATGTGATGTGGCCGCTATGGCAAACTTGTGGCGCTAATGTGCAAGTGGGTTTCAGCGAAACACCTACGGGAGAGGTCCACAGGTCTGCTATTGACAAGGCCTTGAAGAGTCCAAATGGACACCTGGACCTGTTCCTCCGGTTCCTCCTGGGTCTTTCACTGGAGACCAATCAGGCTCATCTACAATACCTACTGAAAATGAAAAATAGCTCACAGACCAATCAGAAAACAGTCCAGTACATCAAGAAGAAGCTCAACAAGAATCTGTCTGCAGAGAAAATCATCAATCTGTTCCACTGTCTGAATGAACTGAATGATGGTTCTCTGGTGGAGGAGATCCAACAGTCCCTGAGTTCAGGACGTCTCTCCACAGATGAACTGTCTCCTGCTCAGTGGTCAGCTCTGGTCTTCATCTTACTGACATCAGGAAAAGATCTGGACGTGTTTGACCTGAAGGAATACTCTGCTTCAGATGAGGCTCTTCTGAGGCTGCTGCCAATGATCAAAGCCTCCAACAAAGCTCTGTAAGTACCCAGATAACTGCCTTTAAAGCTCCATCACATGAGCAGAGGAGTTCAACTCATGAAAGTCTTTTGTTGACAGATTTAGTAAACAAATTGATTAGTTGATCAATTGAAAAACATACAAATTGTTTCTTAAGTTTTATTGCAACTCCACAGATTAATGGTGCTTTGAAATTAAAAAATTGTCACTTTGATCAATTAAGACTAAAAGTTATTTGGGATCAGGATTCATTAATTGTGTTTTATTCAAGTGATACACACAATAAAAGGTAAAAATCCTCTCGGCATCTGAAACCCTAATCCTCGATTGTTCAATTTATAAACTCAGAAATGTTGAATTTTACATTGAAGATGAAAAAAACAGTCTTGTGTTTGTCTTCATCTATAACTCTCCTTCAGGCTGAGTTGCTGTTATCTGTCAGAGAGAAGCTGTAGAGCTCTGTCATCAGTCCTCTGCTCCCCGTCCTCTAGTCTGAGAGAGCTGGACCTGAGTAACAACGACCTGAAGGATTCAGGAGTCAAGCTGCTGTCTGCTGGACAGCAGAGTTCACCCTGTAAACTGAAAACCCTCAGGTCAGGTTTAACAAACCTATAAATGGTGAACCAGTACTTTCATATGGTGTATTGTCATTTGTCTTCACTCAGTTTACCACTTTACATTTATGACAGTGCTGCCTACCTAAATATAAGTTTAAGTTAAATCAAATGTAGATAGAAATGTTTTCACACATGTGATGTACATATTTTAGGTTGAGTGGCTGTAATCTGTCAGAGAGAAGCTGTGGAGCTCTGTCATCAGTCCTCAGCTCCGAGTCCTCTAGTCTAAGAGAGCTGGACCTGAGTAACAACAACCTGCAGGATTCAGGAGTCAAGCTGCTGTCTGCTGGACTGGAGAGCCAATACTGTCAACTAGAGATTCTCAGGTCAGGATTTTATCTTCTGTTTAACTGATAACCATTTAAATATTTCTATACAAGTTAATGTTTAATACAAGAAATAATCTATGCCTTCCAGCTCATTATTTAGTTTTTACGACCCACAGCTTTACTGATTCACTCTCACTGCTCTCATCAGCAGCAGCAGGCAGCTCTTTTTAATCGCACAAGCTCTGATAAACTCACTGTACATGACCTGCTCAGCAGCAAACAGCAGACAGACACATCTAGAGACTATAGTTGGTGAAGAAAGTGGAACATCTACAGCAGCTAAAGAGACAGATATTTTTCTCAAGAGTTTTATGGAGACTGAGCTCATTTTTAACCTCAGCACTCAATGATTCTCTGTGATGTGTCACATAGAGTTCCCAGTGAAGCTGGTTGATTCTTAAAAAAATATTTAGTGATTTTCTGCTGTCTGTCCGTGATGATGAATAGATTTTTGCCTGAGACTTAGCCACCTTTTGAGTTCAATATTTCTGCAGACTCTGCCACTCTGTCTCTTCTTCTCCGAGGTGCTAGCATTGGCATTAAAGAAATAGACAACTGTTAGGCAAGACATTTGCAATATTAACTTCATAAGTTGTTAATATGTCAATGTTGTATTTCACAACTTGTATTTCTTCAGTGAGTGGTCAAAAATAAATGAATGCTGATTTAACAGAAAATTAAGGGGGATTTATTGGCAGATGTTGAATATAATATTGATAACTATCTTTTAATTTGTTTCTTATGACTTGAAACTAAGAATGGTAGAGGTTTCCTGAGCTTAGTCTGCCATCTCGCACCGCCAAATTTCTACAGCATCCCAGAATGGACACTGGCTCGAGAGAGACTTTAGCGTTTTTACATTACCTAAAGGAAGGGATGGGTAATTTGTGGTGACAGAGTCGCTTTACGCCGCGAGAGCTAACTTTCTCTCCTCTGTCTGCGGCGCTTGACACTGTGGACCACCAGGTCCTCCTTTCCACCCTCGAGGGGATGGGCGTCTCAGGCTCTGCACGCTCCCTGTTTGCATCCTACCTGACAGGTCAATCCTACCAGGTGACATGGAGGGGGGCCGTGTCGGAACCACGCATGCTGACTACGGGGGTTCCACAAGGTTCAGTCCTGGGCCCCCTTCTCTTCTCGCTCGGCACAGCATCTCTGGGTTCTGTTATTCGCTCGCATGACTTCTCTTACCATTGTTATGCCGATGACACCCAGCTGGTCTGGTCATTTCCCCCCGGTGACACTCAAGTGGAGGCACGCATCGCTGCGTGCTTGGCTGACATCTCAAAGTGGATGACGACACACCACCTCAAGCTCAACCTGGACAAAACCGAGCTACTGTTCCTCCCGGGGAAAGGTTGCCCGCACCGAGACCTGTCCATCACCATTGATGATACCGTGGTGACGCCAACTCCAACTGCGAGGAACCTGGGTGTGACCCTGGATGACCAACTGTCATTCTCAGCAAACATTGCATCGGTTACACGCTCCTGCAGATTCCTGCTCTACAACATCAGGAGGATTCGCCCCTTCCTCACTGATGAGACGGCGCAGGTGCTCATCCAGGCTCTTGTCATCTCCCGCCTGGACTACTACAACTCACTACTTGCCGGAGCCCCGGCGTCGGCCATCAGACCTCTGGAGCTTGTCCAGAAAGCTGCAGCTCGCCTGGTGTTCAATCGCCCCAAGTTCTCCCACACAACTTCCCTTCTCCGTTCTCTACACTGGCTCCCTGTAAGAGCATCCAGTTTAAGACTCTGGTGCTAGCCTACAGGGCAGTGAAAGGAACAGCTCCTTCATATCTCCAGGCCATGGTCAAGCCCTACACCCCCGCCCGACCACTTCGCTCTGATGCCTCGGGGCGATTGGTTGCCCCGTCGCTCAGAGGTCCCTGAACGATGGTCGCGGCTTTCTTCTGTCCTGGCCCCACAGTGGTGGAACGAACTCCCCACTGATGTCAGGACGGCAGAGTCGCTGCCCATCTTTTGGCGAAGGCTGAAAACTCACCTCTTCAAGAAGTACTACCCTGAGCCTTCCACTCAGCACTTATTGTATTCATACTAGTTTGTTGCACTTATTGTATTTGTTTGTTTCTGCACTGTACTTTGGCTCTGGTTTATGCTCTTAGATGCTTGTTTAAAAAAGGAGATGCACTTATGACTTCTGGTGACTACTAGTTCTCTTGAATACCGATGTTGAATACACTTATTGTAAGTCGCTTTGGATAAAAGCGTCTGCTAAATGACTGTAATATAATAAAAGACCGGAGTATTGATAAGCTCCGACGTTACTGGTTTTTCTTATTAGTACTTTTTAATGTTTTGGTGTAATTTATAATCACGCTGCAGCGCTGAGCTCCTCGAACTACAAGCATAACAAAGATAAAAGCACAATCAGATAAAGTGAAGACAGAGAGGCGGAGGTGGAGACACTGAAGTGAACCAGGTGAAGTGAAGATTAATCCAGTTGAAGACAATGACACTCATTCATGTTATGAAACATTAGCAAGTAAAATGCCGACACTTTATCAATCATGAACATGTCAACAAAGGTGAAACAATCTTCTCTGTCCTCCGTCTCTCATCCACCTCCGCTACGTTGACACAAGCACAGCATGCTAACTCGGCTATTAGCACTTTGATACTAACAAGCTGAAACAGAATCTGTCTCTCTGAAGTCTGTTTATCTGAGTTTGTTCTTTTAACGTGTCTGCTGGCTGACACAAAGCAGCCAGGAGGACAAAGGACAGAAGGATGCAGGATAGAAGGATGGAGGAAAGACGGATGGAGGACAGAGGACAGGAAGAATGACTGATACTGGTTGATGTCTGTGTTCTTCATTCTTTATAAACTTCACTCAGAAATTATATTCATTTGATTGACCTGTTACTTTTTTTTCCAGTGAGATATTAATGACGTTATATTGTGACTTTGTTGTTGTAAACATAACTGTTGCTGCTCTATTAAAAATATTTATGAAACATAACAGAATATTGATGAGAGTAGCTCCTAGTAGTAATAAAATCTCCACCTGAAGGCCACCGTAGTTCTCTACACACTTGGAAAGGGAGGAGTGAGCTGAGGGGATTTAGTTGGTTGCAGCCTGCAGCTCACTACTAGATGTCACTAAATCGTACACACTGTTCCTTTAAAGGTGCAACGTGACTGAAAGAGTAGATGGAAGTTCATGTAATATCATTGTGTGTCTCCAGCCTGTCAGGCTGTCTGGTCGCAGAGGAAGGCTGTTCTTCTCTGGCTTCAGCTCTGAGATCCAACCCCTCCCATCATCTGAGAGAGCTGGACCTGAGCTACAATCATCCAGGAGTCTCAGGAGTGAAGCTGCTGTCTGCTGGACTGAGACTGGACACTCTCAGGTATGAAGAGACAACAAGAGCTCACAGTCTGTTGGTTCAGTCTGATAACAGTGAAGACAGTAGCTGATGTTCTGTGAGTCCCTGTCCCCACTGAGACGGACCTCCTCACCAACATCAGACCAGGATCTGCTGTTGGGCATTTATTGATCATTCTTTCTGATAAATATGGAGTCAAAGTGTTTATAGAACATTTTACAAACTTCTCAAGAGGTTCAAAGTTTGTTCTTGAACTTGAAAACAGCACATTCAGCCAATCTATGGATTCTTTACATTTGTTTGTTAAAACTAACATCCATAATATCAATATTACAACAGAAGAATAAAAAACACTAACGAAACAATCATTAAGTGTAAAAGAAGTAAAACTGCACCAGTGAAGAATTGAACAGAATAACAACAAGAGGTAAATAAATAAAGTGAAAATCAACTAAAATAGAAAAAACAAGAAAAGATGAAATACAAGAGTAAAATATAAAGTGTATAAGAAGTGATCCTAACACCAGAGACTCATGGAAACCAAAATACAGAAGTAATACTGAGAATGATATTGGCAGAGATAATTTCAATGATATTGAAAAAGTAGTAGAAAGTTATATTGCACATAGATTCATTAAAATAATATGAGACATGAAATGGAAATGTATCTGTAACGGGCTTCGGTTACCACAATGGGGTTTGCGAGCACAATGACACCAGCACAATCGGATACAGTTTCTTAAAGTCTTTATTTCACCACAGTTCAGACTTTTCTCCAGCCGTGCACTCTCCTGCAGCACCTCCGAGCGCACCCACCGTCTGCTCTGTGGTTTGTTCTGTCGTTTTTCGGCAGCTCTTCCTGCCTGTGTCTCCGGCTGTCCTACCGTCTCTTGCTCCTCTGTCACCGTTTGTGTTTTTGTAGCAGAGAGACACAATCAACGATTAATTACAGGTGAGGCTAATTAAGCCTCTTCCCGTTACCGTTTCCTGAACCACTCCCCCACTCTGTCCCCTCTGCAGCTGAGCCAAACCATGCCCAGCCACCATCATTGCACGATGTTGAAGAAGTAAATATTTGACATGATGAGGTTGTTCTTGTTGTAAGTGTGCGATGGTCCAGCGGTCCTTCATGCAGAATAGGGAGGAGTTCTACAGTTTGATGGCCACAGGTAGAAAAGACTTCCTGTGGCGTTCTGCGGTTCTCCTCGGTGGTCTCGGTCTACGGCCGAAGGGGCTCTGAAGTGACTTCAGTGGGACGTTCGGGGGCTGAGAGGCATCGTCCAGAACACTGAGTCGATTCCTCAGCACCCTCCTCTCTGAAACCTCCACCACAGAAGCAGCTCTCCTGATGAGCTGATTGAGTCTCTTAGCATCAGCTGCCTTCAGCCTGCTGCTCCAGCACACTACAGAGGAGAAGATGACGCTGCTCAAGCTGCTTTGAGCCCCTAAAGCTGATGCTGGGTCTGATCTGATGGGACACAAGCTGTTGCTCATTGTAAAGCTGAATCCAAGACACAAACCTCTCTGTTCAACACGGACTTGAACAGCTTTTGGTCTCCACTTTAAATGTTTAATCCATCTTTACAGCTTGTGTATGAAATGTGTTTCATAACTGCAGCTGTTTGTCTGAATGGAGGATCTGAGTGAAGGTTGATGAAGATCAGTGATGATGATGAAGCTTCATTCTGACTCTGTTTCTTCCTCCAGGGTTGAACATGCTGGAGTTCAGAGGCTGAAACCTGGTCTGAGGAAGTGTGAGTGTTCACTTTGAGTCATGAAGTCTCAAATAAACCCATCAGCTGTGTTTGATGATGAACTGATGCTGCTTCATGTCTCCTTCTCTGCTTCAGATGCCTGTGAACTCACAATCGACACAAACACAGTGAACACAAACCTCAAACTGTCTGACAACAACAGGAAGGTGACACGTGTGGAGGAGGATCAGTCATATCCTGATCATCCAGACAGGTTTGATGTCTGGCCTCAACTGCTGTGTAGAACTGGTCTGACTGGTCGCTGTTACTGGGAGGTCGAGTGGAGAGGAGAGGTTCATATATCAGTGAGTTACAGAGGAATCAGAAGGAGAGGAAACAGTAAACACTGTTGGTTTGGAGAGAACGATCAGTCCTGGAGTCTGGAGTGCTTTGATGGTGGTTACTTTGTCCATCACAATAACAGAAGAACACATCTCTCCTCCTCCTCCTCCTCCTCCTCTGGTAGAGTAGCAGTGTATGTGGACTGTCCTGCTGGCTCTCTGTCCTTCTACAGAGTCTCCTCAAACACACTGATCCACCTCCACACCTTCTACACCACATTCACTGAACCTCTTTATCCTGGGTTTGGGGTCAGGTCTAACTCCTCAGTGTCTCTGTGTTCTCTGTAGGACGGAGAGTCTCCTCCTCTGTAAAAACTCACACTGCTGATGATCAGATTCAGATCAATATAACAAAATATAATCAACAAATATATCACTTTTATATATTATTATTAGTGCTGTGCAAGTTAACGTGTTTTTATCACGTTAACGCATTAATTGATTAACGCCGACAATTATTTCATCGCGCGTTAATGCAGTTTTTTATTTTTATTATTAAGTGGACATTTTTAACACCAGAACCGGCCAGCCGACCGGCTGGCAGCGAGCGGTGAACAGCTGTTTGTGTGGCGTCTCTTCCGTCTCTTCCTGTTTCCTTCACCTACATTCCCCTGGGTCCTAAGTCCCTCCATGTACAGCTTCTTATCACCCTCTATATACCAACGTACATTTATAACAAATACCACACATATTACGGTAATCAGCGTTGCATATGTCTGACCAAAATATCAATCGCAAAAAAATCATGCGATTAATCGCGATTTAAAATTTGAATCAATGCCCAGCATTAATTATGTAGAAAAAAATCAACCTTTGTTGATCCCTCGGTGAAATTCAGAAATGAATACTTTAGTAATTTTACTTTAATTTTGAATGCAGGACTATCAGGTTTTACTACTTCAACTTAAAGATCCGTTGTAGACTTTTGGATGAATGAACATAATATTAATAAGTATATTTTCATCATCACTAGAAAATAAGAATCGTTGTGTTTCGTTGCCTTAGAATGAGAAAAAGTGATGATTCTGTAATTCATGAAAATACTGTGTGACCTCTGAACCCGGAACAAAAAAAAACAACGCTGAGTTGCTGCACGTGTGTTCTGGGAGGCTACGCTAAACTAGCTTAACGGGAAAACAGCAGCACAAAAGCCTCAAACTCTCCCCGCAGCGTTTAGCTGTTCCTACTGATTCAAACAGGGCTAAAGCAATCGCCACACAATCCACATTTCTCCAGACCATCATTCTTGCTTTGTAAAAAAAAAACAGCCCAAACAGATTCAATTGTCCGGACAATAACTCCGTCCATGACGGTATGCTTCGTAATTAACGGACAATGCATATAGTCCAAATCAATATAATTAACACAATGACAACAACAAACTCACAAGAACCAGTCGCATATATTCATATGACAACAGAGCATGACAAATCAATGCAGACCTGCAGCAACACGCATTCTGCTACACACTCGAGGGCCATTCAGATATTAGATGTAAAAAAACAAACGTAGGTGACTTACCAAATGCTGATCACTGAAAGAAAAACACCATCCTCCTTTCTTTGTTGACAAAGAGTTTAATCCCATGGTTAACCTAACTCACAAATCCGTTTCTCTTCCTTCAGCGGTTGACTGTTAAAAAAAACAAAGCTAAGTACACCAAGCAAAATGCAAAAAATGACATAATTTCTTCCATTGAGCATAACAGCATTTTCTGACGACTGAAAGGAACCACAACAACAACAGTTAACATGAAACACGTCATGTGTCATATGTGTTTGTACAATACAATTCTGTCAACATATAAATAAAATTAATTCATGTAAATATCTGACTCCATCTTTGTTCTGTTTCTTTGAGACTACTGTGTGACGTTGCTTCGTTAAGGCTTTTATTGTGGTGTTTCCTGTGTTTTATTTTGAAAGGAACCTGGTCTCAGGTGGTCAGCGTAACTTGACAGAAACACACAAACGGTAGTAGAGCTTCCGGTATTCAATGTGGAGTAAAAAGTGTATAAATGTGTTTAAAAACTCCTCTCAGCGCCAGTTGAACAGGAAACAAGGTGTTTATTGGTTCATATCTTTGTGAAGATTGAGAGTTAACTTCTACTAGACGTCAGTTAGCCGGATGTGTTGTTATCAAAGGAAACGTCACTTTGTAGTTAACGTCACACGTTAGCTTAACGGCGACAGGAAGTTCACCAGCTCAGTTTAACATCAACCGCTCGGCTCTGGCGCTGTTTCATTACCGTAAAGATCAGAATACAGGCGCACTGACTGCGGTCTGTCCGCCTCTGTTTTGACCATCTCCGGCTCTAAACAAGTGTAGCAACCCGTTGCCACAGAGATCCGGTTCAAACACCGTAAAGGCATGTACACGCAAGAGGCAGCGTTGTAAGGAAAATATCACTCTTTATTAGGACAACAATATAAATATTTGGTTTAAACAGTGACAGCTGTTTTGGCGTGCAGGAGGAGCTCACAGACCGCGTGCCAGTATAGGCACAACAACCAATTCACTGAAAGCAAAAGAAAAGAAACTAAAGACCAAGGCAGCATTCCACTAACTAGAAAAGTAAAACAAAAACATAATTAATCAGAAATAGCTGCCCCTCCCAACAAACAGGAAACGAGAAGCTACTGTTGTGGAATATTTCTATGTAGAAGTTCAGGAGTGAAGTTGGTTTTGTTCAATGTGTTTAAAATAAACAGAGTCTTGATGAATGATCAAAGTTTCAAAAGAGTCAATTTAATGTTTGCAAACAGAGAACACAACCACAGTCACGTATTGCAGTGAACTGTGAGAATGCTCTGAAGACACAGTTTCAAAGATGATACTTATACATTTCACAAAAAGGAGGCATGCAGAACCGAAGAGAATGAGACATGAAGGCGGGGGCCTGTGTTTCACTCCTTATCTGAGTCCAAGGGCAGAGAAGCGCTTATCTCTGCAGATGGTTGGTGGTCAAAGCAGTCATTGTTCTATGCTATGAATTCTGTCTTTGCAGCATATCACACAGAAAATATGATGACATGTTAAAACATTTTTTATCATTACACTACCTCAACCCACTGGCTGTCCAGCAACACAGCCACCCCCATTTGGATCCCCCCCCCCCCCTCCATTGGGTGCACTGCTCAGGAAACTCTATAAACACAAATAAAAAATTACATATTTCATTGTATGTAATTTCTCCAGCACACACATACATAATGAAAAACCATTCAAATATAAACATATACCTGATAACAGCCATCCCCCAAACAGCGTCACCTCTGTGCAGGATGCCTCCCAGACACTGAGCTCCCGACGCAACCTTAAGATGTGGCCCCACAGGAATACTCGCCCCATGCTACGTCTCAGCTCGTTGCGGCAGAGAAAGTGGACGGACTCTCAGCACAACCGCTCGTGGCGGCGGAGACAAAGAAAGGACTCTGGCCGGGTGCATTTTATCGCCTACAGGCATGCCTACATACCTTTTGCGAGCTTCCACTGCCTGCTCCATGTTCTTTCTAGCCCGAGCGCAGGCACAGCCCAACCTCCTCTGATGTTCCTCAACCCACTCATGCACATTACCCTCAAAATCCTCCCTATCCTGTCCCAGCCAGACATCCAGCGGAACCACTGGAGACCTACCGAACATGAGAAAATACGGCGAGTAGCCAGTACTTTGATGTTCAGTGGTGTTATAAGCATGCACCAGCTCCGGAAGGTACTCAACCCACCTCCTTTTCTGCTCCGGGCGCAGGGTCTACAACAGATTATGCCCAGTGGAGCTAAATGAGAAAGGGGGTCACGAGGTGGGTCTTCTGTTTGGCCTCTCCTCCTATTTACATGATAATGACTCCCATAGAACAGGTGTGTGTGTGTGTGTGGAGGAGGCATTTTGACAAGCATTACAGTGCAATCATAGGAATCATAGGAATGTGAGGACATTAACCACCAAAGAGAGAATGCTACCTGGACAAATTGACTTTCTAGATCTGTGTGCTGTTAGTGACTGAGGAGAATACATCAGCAAGTAGCCCAATGTTTAAAATGTCCAGGTATAAACATGCATTTGGTGGAGAAACCCAGCGTGTAACGTTCCACCAGAGAGACATTAGGAGCTACAAGTCACTCGATGATCAACTCCGTTATCTGTGTTCATGAACAGAGCGTCAAACACCATGAAGAGACTCAGAGGTTTGACTTTATTCACCTTTAAAATGGGAGCTTTGAACAGTCCGGTGGTCGTCAACAAGTTTAGTAGCTTGTAGCAATAGATGCCACCAGTGTTTTGGTTTGACAAGTGACCGTGTTAACTGGTGACTCAGCCTGAATGTGAAAACACCAACAGAACATGTAGGTGTCCTCGTGAAAGCCTTCAATCAGTTTAAAATATCTGTGTTTATCATCTACCAAAATTGACATCAGTTACTATGAGCAACCACGGACGCATTTGGCTGAGAGTCACCAGTTAACATGGTCACTAGATGAACTGAAACACCTGTTGCTCTGAAACGGCCTTGATCCTGATCGGAAATCTGTTGAACTTGAGTCGATTCTTATAACCGAACGTGCAACAACCAGACGTTTTGATCCTGGTAACAGTTTTAATTCAACATTTACTTTTTTCATCTTACTCGTCTTGATGGCTGAGACAAAACGCCAAAATGTATGTTTTTGATGACGGCTGTGAAAAGGTCTACAGTCGGCATCTAAAAATGGTTTTGTCACAATGATATAACAGTCTGATTTGATATGATGATAGGCATAGCAATAGCAACTGATGGAGGTATACGCATTAGGGAATGGTCGATTGCAGCAGTTATCTCTTGACTTTGCCTGGAGATGGCACACATCAGCTTCATGACGGTCTGTTTGCTTTCTAAAAGTATGACTAGCATTAATGGAAGATCATTAAACAAACTCAGTTCCACCACAGTTGTGTGGGGTACAGGTATTGTAAATAAATACGTTCATTTTAAGACGACAGAGGTTCATGAGAGCGTTGTATTTTAAGCTTAAAATAGAAATCTGAAAGTGCATATTTATTCATGTAGATATTTACATCTGCAGGTCTAAACTGCTGCTTGATGAAAAGAGGTGGACGGAGGATGGGAACTGCAGGACCAGCACCATTTCTATTCGATATTCTACAAGGACACTGTGTTCTTTTTCACTTATGTTCCTTTAATTAAAAACATTCCAACTAAACTTTATGATTACAAACACATGATATTTGCGGAGGTAAAAATCACTCTTGTCTTTCTAAAAAAAAAAAATCACAAGATGACGTTTTGATTGTTGTGCACAACAAAAACAAAAACGCACCTCAAGGGAACTAGCCAACATCATAAACTTCCCACTTACGTTGACTTTAACAAATTTTGTCCCGAAGGTTAGCTAGCTGATTAGACTAGCATGATGCAACGTCTGAGCGCTCTTTGAGTTTGTGATCTCTGTCACTTGCGATGCTCGCGGCTCTCCTTCGCTGGAAGAAAAAGCCTTTAATAACTGCATCGAATCAACAAACCTCACAGACGTGATTCGATGGAGAGCAAGAGATGGATTCTGGGTTCGGTTTCGTCCTCCTATTTCCTTCCCCCTTTATCTGGCTCTTTCATCTTCTTCTTTACATAGTGCTCCATTTTCATGGGCTGGGTAGCATAATGATGTATAAATGATGAACCGATGGAAATATGCAGAAAGGACTCAGCATACTGTAGCATAACTAAAGGGAAATAACTGTCAGTGTGTGTGTTTGTATGGAGGAGAGACAGAAGAAGACCGTTGCTGCATGCTTCCATCGAGTGCTGCTAGATCCACAGTCACGGGGTTGAACTAATATATTGGACATGCATACACAAACATTTCCTCTCATGTGAGGTTATCACGGCAGTTTAGTTAAAGGTCACATTTCATGCTCATATTCAGGTTCATACATAGATTTGGTTTCTATGTGTTCCTGCTGTCTGCCTGTATTTACCCTCTGTCTGAAAAGCCCTGGTTCAGGGGCCTCTGATTGGCCAGCGTTTCAATCGCTGCCCCGTCAATCAATCGCCGTCTACACAGCGTCACTGCAGTTGGGGATTCACTGTGTGTGAGCAGAGTGAAGCCGATGCTTAAGTGTCATAAACCTGCATTCTCTCTAGTGTCCACCAGGGGGCGACTCCTCTGGTTGTATAGAAGTCTATGAGAAACTGACTCTACTTCTCTCTTGATTTATTACCTCAGTAATCTCTGGGCATCTAATTATGACGTTGATGGGTTTAAATTGGAGTTAGCAGAAAGCCCGGTGTGTCTCACACAGGTGCTATGAGGTGAGTTGTGCGTCGGTATCAAGACGCAGTCAGGCACTGAGCATGCGTCGGTGTTTGACGCCCTGAAACCAGAATCAGAATCAGAATCAGAACCCTGAGACCAAACTGGTCTTCACAGGGGACTCACCATGTGAGTGGTTATTCCCTTGCACTTGCTTTCCTTCGCCCGTTGGCCTTCCCCGTCCGCACATGTTGTCCTGGTGCAGATTGAGTGACATGTCACAGATTGAATTCAGAGAAGGGCAACAGATGGGTTCATCTCTTGTTGAGCCGCTAATTGGCCACAGTGCTTTGCTCCGACCTCTCCGGTACCCCACGGCTGCATTTCCCACCATGCACTATCCTCAGGACCAGCGCACAGAACCCGCTACCTTTTTTTCTGTTTTTTAATAACCTGGCACCCAGTGAGGGGCCAGATGTGAACGGCATCAAGCTCTCGACCTCTGCATCTGCCGCATCAGCCTGTTAATTAACGGCAAACATCTGCTGGTCACGCTGGAGAGCCCGAGAAGAGTGTGAACGGAGAGAGAGAGAGAGAGAGAGAGAGAGAGAGAGAGAGAGAGAGAGAGAGAGAGAGGAAATGAAGCCAGAGCTTTGTAACCCTCGACAGACAGCTGGATCCTTAACTGAACGCTGCAGTACCCAAAGACCAATGGAGGGACAGCAGATCAGTGAACCATTATCTTCAATAATGTGACCGGCAAGGTAGCAATATAAGTAGTACTGGGATGTATTCATTTCCTGTCAATGCACTGGCCTTTACTATCTATTTGCACGTTATCTAAAAAGAATCCATTACAGCCGCTGATAGCCCCGCGCACATCACTTGTAACAGCTAAAGCCCTCTGAGGCAAATTAGTAATTGATGATTTTGGGCTCGACAAAAATAAGTTGAATTGATTTGAATATCGTCTCCGTCTCACTAGAGATATTGAGCTGATGATATTACAGCGCAAACACATCAATAAAGTTTCTCATTCAATCTCTGTGCCCATGTATGCCTCTGTGCCTAGGGTGAAATAATTGATCACATTCTCTTATTTTAAGGGTTTTATGAGACATTTGAGACTTCAGTTTAACACCAACTCTCAAAAGATGCTACTGATTTGACTGCAACTGCTTGTGGCTTGAGCTCATCTTTGAGGCTCGTTTGCATTGAAAGAGGCCAATGTAGCATAATACCTTATATACGTAAAAATAGACACGCTATCTGCTTGGCACCGCAGAGAATTACACCATTTATTTGGTGCAAAATCTGCGCAATTCCGTTTGTGAGTTCCGCCCCTGAGAGCAAGAACAGCTGGAACAGGAAATGCAGAACCAACCTTTGAACTTGGTGATCTCCATTTAATTCTGGAGGTCAAGGTCCAACATGTAGGTGAGCTTCTTAAAAACATGTCTTTTCTATTACGTGAGTTGCGTGATGACTTCCTCGTACATTCATACAGAGGGATTAATTGCCACAGAGCTGTGTTTCATCCATCGCTTTGTCAGGCAGGTTACAGGACTCACTCGGATCCTATAACAGACACTCGTCAAGTCTCTACGTGGCCCCGCTGGCCTCAGTCCACAGTGAAGTGCAGGCTGTTTGTGCTGTGGCTGATTGCTGATGAGATGCAGCTGGGGGAGCAGGTGATTGGACCAGATGGTCTCCAGAGGAAGGTAAACCCACAGAGGACAACTAAGAGGACACATTATACCAGTCTTCACCTCGTTTCTCTCCCATTCACAGGAAATCCAGGCACAATTTACGATATAAATGATGGAATTGATCTTGAAATAAGGAAATGTTAACAGGCACGACTGCAGACCGACAACATAGACCCGATGAAAACTGTTGAAACTGTTTCCTGTTTGTTTTGTGGTTGAATGCAACAACATAGAGAAAATAGTGGTTGGTAATTTGGGTCAACCAATCCTTTGTAAATGTTAAAAATCCCTAAAATCAAATAAAAAAACAAACTGAGAACATATTGTAGTTGAAACGATATGTAACGACCAGCAAAGTGTTATTTAAAGAAATGATGGTGGAAAACGGCCCACTTGGGATTTTCCTCTCGCTTGGATTCGTACAATAAAACACTCCCTCATGAAAATGAAAGAGACACACAAACACACCCACACGTGTGTGTATCACACTCGTGCACCAGCCCCCCCCCCCCCCCCCTTATATTGCCATATGCAATCTGCAACCTATCATGTGGGGTTAAGCCTTTAGCCCACACGTCACATTCTGCTCCGCATCTCATTTAGAAAACGCACAGATTGCCAGAGACCGAAGGCTCTGAGAGCAGAGATCCATACAGAGGCTCCTCACGATCTCCTGCTGTCACGTTCATGGCCGGTTATTTTCCGTCCACGTGACATAGCTCGGATAAACCTCTGAAGAGATGCTACGCCTCTCACTGTGGATATTGCTTTTCCCAGCGGATGCCGCGGCAGCCGGCATTCGTCAGTTTAATTTTCGATAATGTTTGATACGTCAACGTTGCACCGGTGGTGGGACGCTCTCGTCCAGAGTGCTGCGTTTTAACGCCGTTCATCTGCTGCTCCTGGCTTTCAAAGTTTGACGGGTAACACAGCGGTAGCTGCCGTCTCAACTGACTTCAAAGGGGCTCAGCTGTGTTTTCTTACGTGTTGGTGACAGTTGATGTCGACAAAAGAGAAGGTTGTCTTGAAACACAGAAGTCAAACCTGATTACGATACAATTGAGTGTTTTGTTTCCTTTTCTGTTTCCTCCCTTCATTTCTCTTTCCTCATATTGTAATGAACTCCAGACACACGCCTCCGTGCTGAAGACATCCGTGGAGGACGGCATTGTGTCTTCGTGTCCGTCTATCCGTCCGGTTCATTCCCGTGATGTCTCAGGAACACCTGGAGGGGATTTCATCAAATCAAAAAACAAACGTGGTCAAAGGCACAGAGTTCGTCGATTTTGCCGTCGCCGTCTTGGATTACGGCCGTCGCCATATTTTTTTCCACCGCAACAGGAAGTGACCATATGTGGACTGAGGAGGAGTGACGTAGAGACGCCGTATACATCTCTGGTAGAGAGACCTGTCAATCAGCGTGTAGCCCCTCCCCTAAAGCATCCCCTGCTTTATGGTCTGTGTGACTCTAAATGGACCATAATGTACTAAATGAACATCATGCTGTATTGAAGAAGACTTGAAACTAGAGATTGAGACCATAAACTCATGTTTACAATGTTTACTGAGGTAATAAATCAAGAGAGAAGTAGAGTCATTTTCTCATAGACTTCAATACAACCAGAGGAGTCGCCCCCTGGTGGACACTAGAGAGAATGCAGGTTTAACACAAGAAGCATCGGCTTCACTTCTGAGATCCGTAGGTTGAGGATTCTCATCTTATGTTGTCGACAAAGATGACGTTATTTTTAACACAGCTATAACTTCACATCAGCTCCAGAAAGCTAGTACAGCTGCTATAGCTTGGTCAACCAAATGTGTACGTTTTGTCTTCATCGGTGGCAAAGTTTCTCCTGAAAACAAGATGAAGAAGATACGAGGGCAACACAACCTGAGACTTTCCGTCTGGCTCGTTTGTCGTGCCTCATTCTCCTCCTGACTAACTTGAGGCGAGACGTTTGCATGTGAGAGCGCGAAGGCTGACTTTTGAATCAATTCCGAACTTAGATAAGAAGACGGGCGAGTTGTTTCTCCCCTTTTCTCCTCCCCTCAAACTCGTATCACTGTTCAATCACACATGCACACAACCTGAATCAATCCTCTTTGGGAGTCGTGTTGAGGCTCCGTGAAGTGAAATGGAGGAAGAGGTGCAGGGGGGGGGGTGATGTATGACAGCGACCTCCCGATGCTTCTCATTCATCGCTCCGCCGCCCGAGCGAGGATTTATCCACCTGATTACCCAGCAGGCATCACACCTGTTCGTCCCCGACCCCGGGCCCTGCTACGCTCAGCATGAACAGCTTTGGGGGTTCAGTCCTTGACCCAAAACGTACTGCAACATTAGCTGCTTGTGATACGAGGCAGGCTGGGGTTTGAAAGTGGTCGAGACCTGACTTACTTTCCCCCGGAGCAGCTGTGTGTTTGCACTTCTTACTTTTAATGAGGTGAAGTTACTGCAGCTCCTGTTTATGGATCTGTGTAAAATCATCTTCCTCTCTCACTGGCATGCTCCAGAGAGCAAGAGGATAAAATAAAGGCAGTAAATGAACGAGCGACTGGACATTCGGTCAGAATAGAGTCAGGAAACTCCTTGAACACACATTTTGTGAATATTTCTAAGCTTGCGTTTTGCATTTAAACGTCTTGTGTGTTACTTTTCCTCTCTTGGCTCAAGATATTACCCAGCAGTGCGTGCATATCCAACAGCTGAATTGCAACGACTCTATGTAAATAGAGGGAATCTGCTACATCTCAATTAGAGAAAATGGCGGCGCTGTCTTCTGTGTTACAGCCCCGATTTGGGATTCAGGCTGCTAATGAAGGTGCGTTGTTACATGGAAGTATATAGTGCGAGATTTAAATGGAGGCAACAGGCTCACGAGTCGTCCCGCAGACGAGGAGGAGACGAAGGCCCCTGGAGGAGGCAGAGCTGAGAGTTAATGATCTTTCTGTATGCAAAGGCCACGGTTCAAAAGGCAGTGGGATGATAGGAAGTGGCAAAACCCCATTAACTCCGTGACAGTCTGCCACCAGTAACACGCTCCCTTCCGCTTTCTTTCTCTGCTCTCTGGGTTTCTTGTCTCCCCGTTTCCTGTTCTCTGTCTCCCGCTGGTCCTCTCTCTCCTCTTTTTTTTGTCCGTCTCGGTCTTTTCGGTGTCTCTCTCTTTTTCTTTCACCCTGTATCTCATCCTTTCTTATGACATTTCTTCTTTCGTCTACCGATACTCTGCCTCTCTCCTGGAGTGTCTCTCTTTTTGTCTTTACTTTCTCCCCTCTGACCTTTCTTTTGTGTCTGTCAATCTACTGTAACCTCAACCAAATGAAGGTTATAGTTCAGTTATTGCATTTACACGGTTCACAGTAATCCAAATTTCTCTAGAAAACCAAATTACATGATTTGCTTGATAATTGACCGTTTGCCCCCAATAAGCAAACGATTGAAAGAATGAAAAGAGAGTTTGTCAACTGAAATGATTTCATTAGCTGTTACTGGTTGGTGTAAGCTAATGCTAACGCTGAAACTCCTGAAGAAGCCTGTTGCGCTGCGTTGTTGCGCTGCGTTGTTGCGCTGCGTTGTTGCGCTGCGTTGTTGCGCAGCGTTGTTGCGCAACGTTGTTGGGCTGCGTTCTTGCCCTGCGTTGTTGCGCTGCGTTGTTGCGCTGCGTTGTTGCGCTGCGTTGTTGCGCAGCGTTGTTGCGCAACGTTGTTGGGCTGCGTTCTTGCCCTGCGTTGTTGCGCTGCGTTGTTGCGCTGCGTTGTTGCCCTGCGTTGTTGCGCTGCGTTGTTGCCCTGCGTTGTTGCCCTGCGTTGTTGCGCTGCGTTGTTGCCCTGCGTTGTTGCGCTGCGTTGTTGCCCTGCGTTGTTGCCCTGCGTTGTTGCGCTGCGTTGTTGCGCTGCGTTGTTGCGCTGCGTTGTTGCGCTGCGTTGTTGCGCTGCGTTGTTGCCCTGCGTTGTTGCCCTGCGTTGTTGCGCTGCGTTGTTGCGCTGCGTTGTTGCCCTGAGTTGTTGCCCTGCGTTGTTGCCCTGCGTTGTTGCCCTGCGTTGTTGCCCTGCGTTGTTGCGCTGCGTTGTTGGGCTACGTTGTTGGGCTACGTTGTTGGGCTACGTTGTTGGGCTACGTTGTTGGGCTACGTTGTCGCGCTACATATGTTACCTTGTTGCATTCCATTGCGTTGTGACGTTGATCTTTTTTTCTAACCTTAACCAAGTGGTTTTGTTACATGAACCTAACCAAAAACGTGGCATTGTGCTTTGTTGCAAGCATAACACGAGGTTGACGAAGTGTGTTTTTGGTTCTGAAACGTTGAGATTCATCGTAACCGATGGTGTTAGAAACGTAGAATACCAACACGGTTTCTGCTGACTGCGTTTATTCTATGCAGAGATGCTCCAGTCCTGAGCAGGCATTTTTCTAACATAATATATAACCCCACATTATAAAATAATTCACAAAATAGCAGCCGATACCAATGAGGAGACTATCGTTCTTTAAGGTAATACATGACACAATCATGTTTTTTGTACATCGTTTTCCATCATTTGAGATTTGTCAAGAGCTCATTTAACGTCACCTTCTTCTTCTGCCCTCTTCTTCCTCTTCCATGGTTCTATGGCACCTGCATTAGTGCCACCTGTTGGTCATCTGATGCCTCCAACTCCTAACATTCGCACATTAGGAGGCGCTCATTCATTCGCCTTGTCTTCCGTTCAAATTTGCACTGCATAGAGATGGAAACCTGACAATTGACCAGAAGCTTTTCAAAGGTGCAAAAAAATAAGAGAAATAGAAAAAGGGGTTTTGAGGAAATCATTTGAGCGTCGCACATCCTCAGATCTTAATCATAATGTCCTTAATCTGTGTGTTATATGTATGTACGCTAATAATTACGTGCTAACCAAAGTGAGCAGCGAGACCTGCACAGCTGCAGCTTGTGTGGGATCACACATCCTCATACTAAACGGCTGCATTTGGTTTGTGTCGTACTGGATTGTAATGCAGAATGCTCTGCTGAGATATCCAGCTGGTAGACGTGTGCTTTAATGAAGGCCAGGTCGGTGTAACCACAGGTGTTCAAAGCCTGTTTGATGTGCTTTCATTCCCGTCTTTGCCCTCGTCTGTTGATACCGTTTCTGCTCTTCGTTGCTCTGAGTCAGTCGGACTTCCCGACCCTCCCATGTCTGTTTTTAGCCTTCTCTTGAGGCTTGACAGGACAATTTTTGGTGACCTTATATTTTTGAGTAATTAAGATACTATGCAATTATTCGCAAGCTTAATAGTGAAGTGTAACAGAAAAGAATGAAAGTTTATTGCAGTATGCGAACAGAATTCTAGTTTCTGTTTTATCTGATACAGACTTTGGATCTTAAGTGCCCAGTGAGCATTTTTCGGTTGAATAGACGTTTAAAAGACGTCTACGCCCGACGTTGAAAAGACGTTCAGAATTGGTTCAAAAGTGAAAGTTTTTTCGCCGACTATTTGTAGACGTTGATTCAACGTTGAAGCTTAGACCAGATTTAAACGTGATTTGCAATACTATAATTTTTCGTCCTCTACATTGTGCTAATACTAATATATCATGATTTAGAGGCTTACTAAGAAACCACATCCACATTTATCAGTTGAAAGCCAGTATTGGACATCACGTTGATATCTGGTCTAAACGTGAGCGTTGAATCAACGTCTACAAATAGTCGGATAAAAACCTTTCACTTTTCACCGTGGTTTAACCGTGTATTCAACGCCGAAATGCTTACAGTGCTTCTGGGTATGTAACACAGCAACAGTTTCCACTTACAGGACAAAAGACCAAGTGACACAGCAACAGTTCATTTGTATTTATTAAAGCACAATATAAATATAACAATGTTCTTTATATAAAAACATAATCTCCTTTTCCTTCTTTAAATGTCGTTTTCAAAGCCACACAGGAGCCTGTTTCAGGAGATCTGCCATATTTTCAAGCTGGACATCTGTAAATAAAACAAGTATTAGAAAAACATATTGACTTAGACCAGTTTTGAACGTCTCTACACCGGAGACCATAGACGTGTCTTCAACGGAACGATGCTGACCTGGATATTACACAATATTGTTTATATATTGCCATAACCCAAACAACAATGTTTTGACCATGATCGTATTAACGTTCGTACAGTACATTAACTAACACACATGTCTACTGTTTACTGTCCAGGTTTACTGTTCGCAACATGCTAACGCTACATGCTAACAAGCTAGCAGCCTCGCCCGCACGATGAGCATAACATGATATTAATGGTATGGTAATGATATTTCGGTTTGCAATACTGGAATAAAGTAGTTCAAGTACTTACAGAGTACGTCGTTAGCGTGAAGCCTCGTTTATTCCATCAGCTCGTTCAATTCCTCATCACTCAGTAAGAGCTAGCTAGCTCAAACCTTGTCGTGTTTCCAGTCATCTCTAACTCAGAAAAATGCAGAGTCCGTGCGCATGCGTATTCCAGCAGGAAACACAGAGTTGTATTTTAATGAACACATACAGACATAATGTGCTCTGCTCTCATTATGATGTCCTGTGAGCTTCTTGTGGACAGCACACAGTCTATAGTTCCATATTTACGACGTTTTATATGAGACATTGAATGCGTTGAAATAACGTCTTCGTGTAGACCACATATGAACGGACAGCGTAATATGATTTTGGAGAAATACGTTTAAAGTAACCAAAATCGCGTCTCTTTCAACCTACAACTGAACAAACCATCAATATTTTAAAACAAATTGGTGTTTTGTGACACGTTGATATTGTAACCGTAATTTAGCCGGTTCAAAAGACGGTTAAAATACGTCTTAGACGTTCAGACCCCATATCAACGCTTTTTCAACCAGAAATCAACGTTGAAATCCGGGTTAGTGCTCACTGGGTGTTATCAGTTCACGCTTAATTCCTGGAATACCAAATAGCAGCAGTCCAGCTGTTGTCAATGTTCAGCATTGAAGTCTTGGATTGTGGGTCTCTAAAGTGACACCAACATCATCTCTCCAATCTGTCGTGAATCCCACTGACATGCAGCCGGCAACCTCCGATTCTGAAAAGTGAAGCCAAAGCTTCAAAGTGTCTTAAAGCTGCATTCTCTCTAGTGTCCACCAGGGGGCGACTCCTCTGGTTGTATAGAAGTCTATGAGAAAATGACTCTACTTCTCTCTTGATTTATTACCTCAGTAAACATGAGTTTATGGTCTCAATCTCTAGTTCCAAGTCTTCTTCAATACAGCATGATGTAAAACAAGTTAGCGACGGACAAAATGATGAACTCGAGGCTTTAAAACTAGTGACGTCACTGTGACTACGTCCACTTCTTATATCCAGTCTATGCTCACATACGACTATTCAATACAAATATTAAAAACGTATTTATTTCGGGGTGCACATTCTGCTGTTTGCTGTCGCTATTTAGTTGAACATGTTACAGAGTGAAATGGTTGCCGACGGCAGCTTGTTAACTGTTAACTGATCGAGCCTCGCTGGACGTCGGAACTAATTCATATTTAGCACCAAGTTCGGAAGGATCGATTTAAACTTTGTGGGGCGACTCCTTTAACCTGATGTTTGGCTATACATCACAGGACGGACAGAGTCCAGACTCAAAGGCAGAGCCGCAGACAGGCCACGATATGACAGAAGCACTCAGCGAGACACATACTAATGGCCTGGACCTGCTGCCATTTAGTCCCCGTCACACCCGGCGAGCTTCAAAATGCCACCGACTGCGTGCATATAAATCATCACAGAGACAGAGACACTGTGCACAAATAAGGTGGAAAATACAACTTTATTGTGCGGCCAAAAACCTTCCGTGGTTTGAGTGTAATCGTGCAAAAGAGTGTGATTTTGTCGCCTCCGGCTTTATTGAACTAAGTAAATAAATGACTGACAGGAAGATGAACGTTTACTCTTCAAGCACGAGGGAAGTTCCTTTCATAGTTTTTGTTATATTTCCACAGATTATCTTTTCCTTTGAAGATGTGCAGGCTGCTGAGCTGCTGACTATGAGCAGCGCTGTGAGGCCTGTGAGTCTGCGTGGTGCTGAGAGGAGGAGAGGGATGAAGACGGATACATTTAGACTACAAAGGCCTCACAGCCTCACCTGCACACACACAAACACAGACAGTCACGACTGGAAGAAAAGTGGTGAACTGTTGCCACCTACTGGCCACAACATGGAGCTACAACCAAGCGGCAGACTGTCAGGATGCAGTAAATCTGCTGTTTGTTTTAAAAACATTTCATTTATTTCAGAGGAAAGTGTTGTACTTTTTGCACCATCTATACATGAACAGAGAAGATATAACAGAGTCCACTTCTCTGGGAAGACTTCAGTCAGATGTTTTAGTTTTTTTTAAATGAAAGGCCACATGGAGCACTTACTCAAAATGTTCATCTTCCATTGCCAATGAAAATAAGATGCAATAAAAACTCGAATACAAGTACAGTGATCAACAACAACACTGGTAACCTGAAACGTAGTAACTTCCAACATATTCAGCATTTGGGTCAAATGAAACAAGCTGGCATTAACGTGTAATCTAACATTAAATAAAGTAATCCCTCATAATGTAACTGTGGTTTTTCAAATACTCAGGGCTGATTATAGTTGTGATTTTGTTTGTGATCACATCAAACTGTGAAAGACGTTTAATTACAGCATCAGTTAACTGTTGTTTTATATTAGGACTTCTCTTTATTGGATCTAAGTTCAAATGAATTAATTTGAACTGAACTTTAAGGACACCGTGTGACCATGTGCGTTATTTATTGATTGTTTCCTAAATTACACTGAAATGTGTCTGCATTGTTAGCAACTATCCATCCTGTAATAGTGACTAATGTTATAGCCTGAAGAGAATAAAGCATTTCATCAAAAATCAACCCAACAATAAACGTATTGTATTCACTTTGAAGAAACTGTGATTATGAGTTTGACAAGGTGACGGATCTACTTTATCGCTGCGCCCTTTCTTTCATGCTGCACACTTGGCACCGGAGAGATAAAGCGCATAGCGATCTAACCTCCAATTATGCGGAAAAGCAAGTTGGGACATTTCACTTCCTCGTGCGCGCACACCTCAGACAGGCCGGGCGCGTTGGGCTCCAGACCTTCGGCTGCAGCACGCGCTCTTTACCGGGGCCGCAGGGGGAGAGGAGAGGGAACGGACGTTTCCTTGAAGACACTTTCGTGAAGAGACTTTGATTTAAATCTTTCTTCAAACGGAGGAACAGCTCGTGCCCGCGTGCTGAGGACCCATACCTGTACGGACTTGCCCCCCCCCGTGAAGGACTCAGGAAGGGGGGAGTCGAGGAGGAGACACACCTTACCTGCGTTATACGGGGCCTCTCGCTCTCTCCTCTCTCTCGCTCTCTCTCTCTCTCGCTCTCTCTCTCTCTCTCTCTCACGCGCTCTCTGAAAGCGGAGGAATCTGAAAACTGAAAAATGTCGGCAAATGAGAGAGCCACGCGAGCACTGCGGGAGATCCTGCAAAACCCTGGAAATGACGCTTGTGCAGACTGTGGCGCACCTGGTAAGAAGAACAATATCTTTAATTGGCTCTGAGATATGAATATATAATATACAATCATATATCTTGAATAAGTGAGTGACGTGCAGGAGGTGCGGAGGGATTTACCTGTGGCAACATAAGAAGTGCTTCATGCTACTTGATTTCTTTCTCATTATACACATTTAGTTTGTTCTGACCTTAGATGTGAGGTGAGAGGACAGAGCTCTGCTGGAGCTCCTCAGCGGTGAACAGCAGCCCAGGTGAAGGAGCCTCATAGTGGCCTTCTCTCTGGAGGCTGGAGGAGTTCAACAAGTGAGGACATGCAGAGTGAAGGGCTCCACAGCCTCACTCAGGGCCGTGAGCCGAGCCCTGGAGGTCCTCTCAGAGGTCCTCTCAGAGGTCCTGGTCCTCTCAGAGGTCCTCTCAGAGGTCCTGGTCCTCTCAGAGGTCCTCTCAGAGGTCCTGGTCCTCTCAGAGGTCCCTTCAGAGGTCCTGGTCCTCTCATCTCTGCGCTCATCTGCAGGTTACAGCTGAGGTCGCCGTCCTGACCAGGCGGCGACCTCCGGTTCTACCGAGTGAAGCCGATGCTTCATGTGTTAAAGCTGCATTCTCTCTAGTGTCCACCAGGGGGCGACTCCTCTGGTTGTATAGAAGTCTATGAGAAAATGACTCTACTTCTCTCTTGATTTATTACCTCAGTAAACATTGTAAACATGAGTTTATGTCTCAATCTCTAGTTTCAAGTCTTCTTCAATACAGCATGATGTTCATTTAGTACATTATGGCTCCATTTAGAGTCACACAGACCATAAAGCAGGGGATGCTTTAGGGCGGGGCTACGCAGTGATTGACAGGTCTCTACCAGAGACGTATACGGCGTCTCTACGTCACTCCTCAGTCCAGATATGGTCACTTACAAGATCTGTACGCCAAAGCTGTGTTTACCGGCAGCCTGTAGAATGAGTGTGAGGGAGATAAGTCAGGTGTCTCAATGCAGGAAAACCTTTCTCAGACAGTAGATGATTTACTTTGTGTAGCAGTGATCCGCTCATGAGCTCAAGGGTCAAATGATCACAATCAGAGAAAGTGAAATGCTTTCCCTTGAGCAAGGCACGATAGCACTTTAAAAGTAGTGCTGGGATGGTCCGAAGGTGTTCTCTGTTTGTCATATTACAATATATGATACATATTGGCTTTTTGTTCAACGCGTGTTTTGCTGTCACAATAAGACTCCTCTGATTATGTATCATCTGTTGTTAGTGTTAACGGTTGTGTGATCTCAGAGGAGTTTCTATTCCTGACAGTCACCGACCTCCCGCTGCTTTCATCCATCTTATTGTTCTATGACCGACCATCAGACAACCAGCAGGAGCATGCTGGGTAGTGGAGTAGCCTCCATTCCTAGCTGGGTTAGCTTAGCATCCATCAGGTCTCTCCTCTCTGGGGCAGTTTGGTCCGGCAGGTCTGTCTGGTTGGTGATCGTCTCAAAGTCTGCTGCTCTTAATCCTCACGCTTCCTTTTCACACGTTGATGAAAGTATTCTGTCACATGTCATAAGTGATAAACACGACAAAAACAAACAAAGACAAAAATGTGGTGAAATTCATGGTTGCTACCGACGACATCATCTCTTCTCTCATCCACATACTCGCACGTCTTCCTGTCTGCAGATCCCGGGTGGGGCTCCTGCACCCTGGGCATCTTCATCTGCCTGGACTGCTCTGGGATCCACCGCAACATCCCCGACATCAGCAAGGTCAAGTCCCTGAGCCTCTCCCACTGGGAGGACCACGAGGTGCAGGTGAGTCCGCCACACTCACTGAAGTATGACGTGTACTTACTTGTTTCTGAAGAAAACCTCTGACTCTTCTAAAGTGTTGAGGTTTTGAGCTTAAATATCATTATTATTATTGTAACGTCCCTGAAAGCACCCACTCTGGATGTTACCAGCCTGGTAGGTGTGGGTTAGACGGCTGTTATCATCTATAGAGAACATTTGTCTTTTCATTTCGAAGCCTTTATGAGGAGATGAATCATCGGGACAACACGTTCTTGCCCAGTGCATTCCACAGTGCAGCAGATTCATGGAAACCAGATGATGAATGATGTCGGTACATTTGCACATCGTCATCTGAAGATATTTGTTGCGTTTATCATCTCAGCTGTCAGATTTCTTCCTTTCTTGTTCCACTGCTAACGATTTGATGCCTGTGTTTGTAAATGTAAAACTGTGCCGAGGTGTCCTTCATGCTTGAATTGCCTCATTTTCGTGCGTGTTTGTTAGTTCATGGCTACGAATGGCAACGAGCTGATGAGGAGTAAATACGAGGCCGCTGTTCCCATCTACTACTACAAACCAACCCACAAAGACTGCCAGTGAGTAGCCATAGACCACACACACATTCAAACAAATGTGCTGTCAAATGTACAATTCATACATTTTCTGTTTCAAACATTGTTTTTGTATTTTGTACAGTAATGTGAAAACAACTGGATGTATTCAAGCTTCTCACTAAAACTACATTTATGTGAATGTGAACACATCATGATAACGTTATAATGTACCTTCAGCCAGTACTCATGTTCACTGAGCAGAGCCTGAAGGCATCACAATGTAACTGAAGTGAACCTCCGTTGGTTAGCCGTTAGCGGTGCTGCTAACGTTACTAGCTCTCCTCCTGTTGGTTAGCCGTTAGCGGTGCTGCTAACGTTACTAGCTCTCCTCCTGTTGGTTAGCCGTTAGCGGTGCTGCTAACGTTACTAGCTCTCCTCCTGTTGGTTAGCCGTTAGCGGTGCTGCTAACGTTACTAGCTCTCCTCCTGTTGGTTAGCCGTTAGCGGTGCTGCTAACATTACTAGCTCTCCTCCTGTTGGTTAGCCGTTAGCAGCACTGCTAACGTTACTAGCTCTCCTCCCATTGGTTGGCCGTTAGCGGTGCTGCGAACGTTACTTGCTCTCCTCCTGTTGGTTAGCCGTTAGCGGTGCTGCTAACGTTACTAGCTCTCCTCCCGTTGGTTAGCCGTTAGCGGTGCTGCTAACGTTACTAGCTCTCCTGTTGGTCTAAACACTGATTGGTTGTTTACAATGAAACATGATCAGAGACTAGAAACACATGTTTTACTGAGTCAGTAAAACTTTATTTACACTCTGATGGTTAACGATAAACTGACAGCACTCTACCGGAGCAGCTGTTGGCAGTGGTTCCTGTGTTCTTGGATTCGTCTCTTTTTGGGGTTTTCTAGCAGGCGGATTTGCTGAAGCTTGGTGAAGTTGTAGAGGGCGTGTCTGTGGTTCAAGTCCGGGCTTTGAATCTGCCAGTCAAGACACGGCATCACAATAGCAAAAACCGATAATTGGGATCAAGAGGTGGTTGGAACGAGTGCTCCGAGTTTTCCCTATTAATCATTCAACCTAACTGCCTTTGTTGTGGTTTAATAATTGAATCGATTAAATGTCGTATAAAAGTTTTAAGATCACAAAGGCGAGACCTTTAAATGTCTTGTTTGCGATTGAAGGATGGCAGAGAATGTCAAGAACGCTCACCTCATATTACTAACGACGAGGGACGGTAGCGCGCGATGCGTTTATATTTCTTATCAATTACGCTGCACAGAAATATGACAAATAAAGTGATTAGCAGCAACACCAGAGAGGAGAACAGGAAGTGTTTGTTACTGCAGAATCTGAAGCGTTTCAGACTTAAAAACATGCGATCTGATTTAGTAGCGTTACTTCTGAATGACTTTTGCCTTTTGGCGTTGGAGGAACCGGTGTCCGTGTTTGCGACTTGTGAGGGCATTCATCTTTGAGACATGATTGTATGTTTGAGACATGATTGTATGTGTGCCACATCCTCACTAATAGCTGCTGTTAGAGTATTATAGTTACGTTGAACATCAGCTGGATCACAAGATCACACCAATCTGGACCAATCAGTGCCCCGTGAGGAACTACTGCCGCAACCGTTGGTCGAAAACAAAAGATGGCGGCTCCTAAAAAAGATTAGCATAAATGTTGCAACAGCATAATTTTATTTTTTCGAAATGGAAAAGATGTTTTTTTGCTCTTCTCATCCAATCACCTGCCAAGTATTGTTCCAAGCAGTTTAACCACAAAGGGCTGATTGGCAGGTCTCTACCAGAGACGTATACGGCGTCTCTACGTCACTCCTCAGTCCAGATATGGTCACTTCCTGTTTATCGGTTGCAAAAAGAAATTCCAAGATTGCGACGGCGAAATTGCCAAACTCGAGGCTTCAAAACTTCAGTCCACAAACCAACGGGTGACGTCACGATGACTACGTCCACTTCTCATACACAGTCTGTGTGTCACAAACCATTTGGCGCTTCAGGTCAACTATAGGAGAAACTACTTCTACATTTTCAACAACTTTATTTGATCATAGAAAGCAGTTTGCATTTCGCTGCTGACGAGAGAAAAGACCACTGATGTGCAAGTCGTTTCAGTCCTTAAATACAGTTATTGTCTGCCGTATCGTGGAGAGTCTTTTTTTGTCGACTGTCTCTTTGCTGCAGAGCTGCAGCCTCCAGATTACCTGAGACTCTCTGTCTCTAGTGTGTGTGTGTGTGTGTGTGTGTGTGTGTGTGTGTGTGAGAGAGCTGCTGTGGCTGCACCGCTGCAGCTCCCACACAGGAATGTTAGGAATGGTGTTAATATGAAGCAGAGAATTATTCTCATTGGACAAGAGCAAAAAAAACGTCTCATGTAACCCGTCGGTTGACGAAGTCTTTGCTTGACTGAGGAGAACACAGCGCGAGTGTTGAATTTGCCTGAGGGCAGCTCAAATCTCCACGCCCTTCTTATACACACACACACAGACACACACACACACACACACACACACACACACACACACACACATACACACACACACATACACACATGAAGCTCCTTTATCTGGTCACATGGTTTTGGGGCAAACCATTTTGTTTGATTCGCTGTCTGCTCACAGCTGCTACTTTTCTTACACGCTCGCTCTGTTGACATTTCGTCTGTTCTTTTGTGTGTTCAGGACATTGAGGGAGCAGTGGATTAGAGCAAAGTACGAGAGGAAGGAGTTCTCCGAGCCTGGGAAGAACTTCACATATGAGGAAGGTGAGTGTGTGCCCACACACACACACACACACACACACACACACCCACGCTGATAACGAATGACCTTTGCTGTTTCTTTCTGCAGGAACTAGAGATGGCGTGTTGATGAAGAGGGGGCGGGACAACGGGCAGTTCCTCAGCAGGCGATTCGTCCTCTCGGAGCGGGAGGGGACTCTGAAGTATTTCACCAAATATGACGTAAGCAGCAGTGTTAATCAGACAACACGCGCTTACACCAAACACTAACCCGGACCCGCAGGACGACCAGTACCCTGCTGTAATCAGACAGTTTATAACACACTTTATAATCATACCAAACGCCCACTACAGTCATGTGTACCTGCCTCCTCTGCTCAGACGAGCTCAGCAGCCTCCTCTCTGATTCACTAAGCTGCACTCCGCCCACAGCAGTCCGGGCTGTTTGTCACAGTAAACCAGCTCAAGGGCTGTGGGAGTAGTACCTTTAAGAATACTACAAATAGGCTGTCGCTCTCATTTGTGGATGTGGATTTCCACGTTATGTCTCGGCAGACGGATGTCTTTCTTTATTATGATGATCTTCCTCCAGGACTGTGTTTCTCCCTGTGTTCTCCAGGTTACTCTCTCTCAGTCACGGCCGTGATAAAAGTCAAAGTGTCGCTCGGTTGCTCCGGGGAGCTGGTTTGGGTTTCAGGACATGTTTGAGCTGTGTAAAATATTCAGGCCCAAAAACACTGAGCAAAACATTACAATGCACCAAAAACCAATGTTGGTAATAATCATTGATATCATAAAAACATCCTCATACAGTCACAGCAGTGAAGCAAGTTTATGTGTAAGGATTATTTACACAGTTTAACCATCACGATGTGAAATAAAGTTTATGAATGACGATCAGAACATGTTCGCCGATCTCTGAAGATATCAGGAGGAGAGCTAGTAACGTTAGCAGCACCGCTAAGCTAGTAACGTTAGCAGCACCGCTAACGAGGTTCACTTCAGTTACATTATGATGCCTTCAGGCTCTGCTCAGTGAACATGAGTACTGGCTGAAGGTACATTATGACGTTATCATAATGTGTTCACATGTCATCTGTAAAATATAGTGTTGGTGATGAACTAGAATAAATCCAGTAGTTGAAGGAGATGTTTATGAATATAAAATAGATATTAGAGATGAATTATGAGCTGTTTAACTTCCTAACACGAGCTATAAACACATTATTATTCATCATTAAAAATAATAATGAAGAGATTTGTTTTAACCAATAAAAATACAATCTTTTATTTCCTGATCATTTGAATTCTGTGTTTTTATAAAGAAAAACCTAAAAATGACTAAAACAAAGTAAAGTAAAACAACAAAGGGATCAGTGACGTGTAGATAATCGCTCCAGAGATGAAGAAAGAAGTCCAGTACGACATGTGTTGTGAAGAAACAAAGGTTGAACATCCTGTAAACTGTTTGATTTGGCTGCAAAATATTGTCTCAAATGTAGATTTTGAAGGCCCTCCCCCCCCCCCCCCCCCCTCTGCTGCAGGCTAAGGAGCCCAAAGCAGTGATCAAGGTGGACACCATCAACGCCACCTTCCAGCATGAGAAGATCGGGAACCCCAACGGCCTGCAGATCACCTACCTCAAAGACTACAGCACCCGCAACATCTTTGTCTACCATGACAACGGCAAGGTGTGTGTGTGTGTGTGTGTGTGTGTGTGTGTGTGTGTGTGTGTGTGTGTGTGTGTGCGTGTGTGTGTGTGGTGATCAGTGCGTATGACAAACATAAAGAGAAAGAAACTGTTTATCTCCAGTGATGCATTGTGGGACTGTAAGAAACTAACCTACCTTAAAGCATCAGCTGCCGTTGTTGGTTGGTGTTTTTTGTGGGCGAGTCTCCGAAACCTCCTCAAACCGTTTGCACCACTTTCTGCTGATGGACATCCGTCAGCTTATGACATTCAAGCTCCACATCTGTCCTTTTGTGTCATTCATGAATACACATTGAAATAATTGATAAATATATTTGATTCAGTCTTTATAGCTGCACATTATTATTTTCACGATGACGGACTTTAAATAATATAATCACACTTTATGATTCTGTAAAGAGTATATTAAAGGTGAAAAAGAGGCTAAGTGGCCATTATATATATATATAGTATACACAGTTATATATCGATATATATTTATATATACAGTATATACAGTTATATATCGATATATATGTATTTATATATCTAGTATATACAGTTATACATCGAGGAACAGCTGATGGAGGTCTCCTCTCTCTGTCTCCATTAGGAGATCGTGGACTGGTCTAATGCCATTCGTGCAGTTCAGCTTCACTATTTAAAGGTGGCCTTTCCAGGGGCTACCGATGCTGAGGTGAGCGCACACACACACACACACACACACACACACACACACACACACTGTATTTAAACTTACTGCATCCTCATGGTGTTATTCTTTCACCTTTCACTTTGCTTGTTTGTTTTCAGCTGGTACCCAAACTTACCCGGAACTTTCTGAAGGAAGGATTCATGGAGAAGACGGGTCCCAAGGCAAGTGGCACACACACACACACACACACACACACACACATACATAGGCACACACAGACACACACACATACATAGGCACTGTACAGCTTTAAGTGTTTTTCTTCTTTGCTATATTTTCATTTCCTCGCGTGTTGCCCCGAGTGCGGTCGACTCTTACATCAGCATCAAACACCAATGGTCACCAGTGGATGTCAGTTAGCTTTAATATACAATAGGACAACAATAAACCATGTTCAACAAACCTTTCAATATCCAGGATTAAAATCAGTCTTCCATAAATACATAAGGTATCTGTAGCCAGTGATAATAGCAGTTATTTTCATTTCTACTGGAATCTAATTCCACTAGAAATAATCAGATCTAATCACAACATATTTAACAAGAAAGTTAATATAAAACCTTGTTCATGTGTAGAGTTGTTCTGGTACCAGGTACCAGGTACCGGTACCTCTGATAGGCTTAAACGCTGGATCGGACATGAGTCTATGCACCGATCAGATAGCACGTTAAAGCTAAAGCATCCCCTGCTTTATGGTCTGTGTGACTCTAAATGGACCATAATGTACTAAATGAACATCATGCTGTGTTGAAGAAGACTTGAAACTAGAGATTGAGACATAAACTCATGTTTACTGAGGTAATAAATCAAGAGAGAAGTAGAGTCATTTTCTCATAGACTTCTACACAACCAGAGGAGTCGCCCCCTGGTGGACACTAGAGAGAATGCAGCTATAACACATGAAGCGTTTGTACATACCCGTGCAGTCATGCACAGCGTAATATTAGAATACCTGCACACAGGATTCAGACCGAACGGCAAGAAACCTGATCGTCAGCAGTGAATAAACCAGTTCTGTTTCCAGACAGACACAGACTCGGCTTGGTCTCCGTCTGTCGGGCCGAGAGATGAAAGGACTCGCTAACATGCTGCTTTTGGGCTGATATGCTGAATGCATGTCATGAACTAATTTCCCTCATGCACGTGTGAGACATATTTGTGGAAGGAGTCACTGGCGAAATGGAGAAGCGAACATCGGTCGCTCAGGCTTGTGCCACACGGAGAAAATCAAACACTTTTATGAGGACGGTTTGACATCAGCCTGGGACGTCAGCATCCTCGGCGCTCTGGAAGCTGCTCGTGCACTTCAATAAACTCTCAGCGTGTTTGTCTTCTCAAATTCAGTTTACGAGTTTCATGAAATTTATGCTTTAAACATTCAGACGGGGCGGCCGAGAGGAACAGCTCAGCTTCAGTACTCGGCACAAACAGGAAATAAATTGACACTTGTCTCGTTATTTCAGAGGGAAATCTTACACGACTGGTTCAGTATTCTTGACAAAGTGGTGGAATGAGGCTGCGGTCGTGAATAAAACACCAGCAGCACACACTCATCCCTGCTCAGTCTCATGTCTGTCTGTCTCACCTCATGTCTGTCTCTCTCACCTCATGTCTGACTGTCTCACCTCATGTCTGTCTCTCTCACCTCATGTCTGACTGTCTCACCTCATGTCTGACTGTCTCACCTCATGTCTGACTGTCTCACCTCATGTCTGTCTCTCTCACCTCATGTCTGACTGTCACCTCATGTCTGACTGTCACCTCATGTCTGTCTCTCGCACCTCATGTCTGTCTCTCTCACCTCATGTCTGACTGTCTCACCTCATGTCTGTCTCTCTCACCTCATGTCTGTCTCTCACCTCATGTCTGACTGTCTCACCTCATGTCTGACTGTCTCACCTCATGTCTGACTGTCTCACCTCATGTCTGACTGTCTCACCTCATGTCTGACTGTCTCACCTCATGTCTGTCTCTCTCACCTCATGTCTGTCTCTCACCTCATGTCTGACTGTCTCACCTCATGTCTGTCTCTCTCACCTCATGGCTGACTATCTCACCTCATGTCTGACTGTCTCGCCTCATGTCTGACTGTCTCACCTCATGTCTGACTGTCTCGCCTCATGTCTGACTGTCTCACCTCATGTCTGACTGTCTAACCTCATGTCTGACTGTCTAACCTCATGTCTGACTGTCTCGCCTCATGTCTGACTGTCTCACCTCATGTCTGTCTCTCACCTCATGTCTGACTGTCTCGCCTCATGTCTGTCTCTCACCTCATGTCTGACTGTCTCACCTCATGTCTGACTGTCTCGCCTCATGTCTGTCTCTCACCTCATGTCTGACTGTCTCACCTCATGTCTGTCTCTCTCACCTCATGTCTGTCTCTCACCTCATGTCTCACTGTCTCACCTCATGTCTGTCTCTCTCACCTCATGTCTGACTGTCTCACCTCATGTCTGACTGTCTCGCCTCATGTCTGTCTCTCACCTCATGTCTGACTGTCTCGCCTCATGTCTGACTGTCTCGCCTCATGTCTCACTGTCTCACCTCATGTCTGTCTCTCTCACCTCATGTCTGACTGTCTCACCTCATGTCTGACTGTCTCACCTCATGTCTGACTGTCTCACCTCATGTCTGTCTCTCTCACCTCATGTCTGTCTCTCACCTCATGTCTCACTGTCTCACCTCATGTCTGTCTCTCTCACCTCATGTCTGACTGTCTCACCTCATGTCTGACTGTCTCGCCTCATGTCTGTCTCTCACCTCATGTCTGACTGTCTCGCCTCATGTCTGACTGTCTCGCCTCATGTCTGTCTCTCACCTCATGTCTGACTGTCTCACCTCATGTCTGTCTCTCTCACCTCATGTCTGTCTCTCACCTCATGTCTCACTGTCTCACCTCATGTCTGTCTCTCACCTCATGTCTCACTGTCTCACCTCATGTCTGTCTCTCTCACCTCATGTCTGACTGTCTCACCTCATGTCTGACTGTCTCGCCTCATGTCTGTCTCTCACCTCATGTCTGACTGTCTCGCCTCATGTCTGACTGTCTCGCCTCATGTCTGTCTCTCACCTCATGTCTGACTGTCTCACCTCATGTCTGTCTCTCTCACCTCATGTCTGTCTCTCACCTCATGTCTGTCTGTCTCACCTCATGTCTGACTGTCTCGCCTCATGTCTGTCTCTCACCTCATGTCTGACTGTCTCACCTCATGTCTGTCTCTCTCACCTCATGTCTGTCTCTCACCTCATGTCTCACTGTCTCACCTCATGTCTGTCTCTCTCACCTCATGTCTGACTGTCTCACCTCATGTCTGACTGTCTCGCCTCATGTCTGTCTCTCACCTCATGTCTGACTGTCTCGCCTCATGTCTGTCTCTCACCTCATGTCTGACTGTCTCACCTCATGTCTGACTGTCTCGCCTCATGTCTCTCTCTCACCTCATGTCTGTCTGTCTCACCTCATGTCTGACTGTCTCGCCTCATGTCTGACTGTCTCGCCTCATGTCTGTCTCTCACCTCATGTCTGACTGTCTCGCCTCATGTCTGTCTCTCTCACCTCATGTCTGACTGTCTCACCTCATGTCTGACTGTCTCGCCTCATGTCTGACTGTCTCACCTCATGTCTGTCTCTCACCTCATGTCTGACTGTCTCACCTCATGTCTGTCTGTCTCACCTCATGTCTGTCTCTCTCACCTCATGTCTGACTGTCTCGCCTCATGTCTGACTGTCTCGCCTCATGTCTGACTGTCTCACCTCATGTCTGACTGTCTCACCTCATGTCTGACTGTCTCACCTCATGTCTGTCTCTCTCACCTCATGTCTGACTGTCTCACCTCATGTCTGTCTCTCTCACCTCATGTCTGTCTCTCGCACCTCATGTCTGTCTCTCGCACCTCATGTCTGTCTCTCTCACCTCATGTCTGACTGTCTCACCTCATGTCTGTCTCTCTCACCTCATGTCTGTCTCTCACCTCATGTCTGACTCTCTCACCTCATGTCTGACTGTCTCACCTCATGTCTGACTGTCTCACCTCATGTCTGACTGTCTCGCCTCATGTCTGTCTCTCACCTCATGTCTGACTGTCTCACCTCATGTCTGACTCTCTCACCTCATGTCTGACTGTCTCACCTCATGTCTGACTGTCTCACCTCATGTCTGACTGTCTCGCCTCATGTCTCTCTCTCACCTCATGTCTGTCTGTCTCACCTCATGTCTGACTGTCTCGCCTCATGTCTGTCTCTCACCTCATGTCTGACTGTCTCACCTGATGTCTGTCTCTCTCACCTCATGTCTGACTGTCTCACCTCATGTCTGACTCTCTCACCTCATGTCTGTCTCTCTCACCTCATGTCTGTCTCTCTCACCTCATGTATGTCTCTCTCACCTCATGTCTGACTGTCTCACCTCATGTCTGACTGTCACCTCATGTCTGACTGTCTCGCCTCATGTCTGTCTCTCACCTCATGTCTGTCTCTCTCACCTCATGTCTGTCTCTCTCACCTCATGTCTGACTGTCTCACCTCATGTCTGACTGTCACCTCATGTCTGTCTCTCACCTCATGTCTGTCTCTCTCACCTCATGTCTGTCTCTCTCACCTCATGTCTGACTGTCTCACCTCATGTCTGACTGTCACCTCATGTCTGACTGTCTCGCCTCATGTCTGTCTCTCGCACCTCATGTCTGTCTCTCACCTCATGTCTGACTGTCTCACCTCATGTCTGTCTCTCTCACCTCATGTCTGACTGTCTCACCTCATGTCTGACTGTCTCACCTCATGTCTGTCTCTCTCGCCTCATGTCTGACTGTCTCGCCTCATGTCTGACTGTCTCACCTCATGTCTGACTGTCTCACCTCATGTCTGTCTGTCTCACCTCATGTCTGACTGTCTCACCTCATGTCTGACTGTCTCGCCTCATGTCTGACTGTCTCGCCTCATGTCTGTCTGTCTCGCCTCATGTCTGACTGTCTCACCTCATGTCTGACTGTCTCACCTCATGTCTGACTGTCACACCTCATGTCTGACTGTCACCTCATGTCTGACTGTCTCACCTCATGTCTGACTGTCTCACCTCATGTCTGTCTGTCTCACCTCATGTCTGTCTCTCTCACCTCATGTCTGACTGTCTCACCTCATGTCTGACTGTCTCACCTCATGTCTGACTGTCACACCTCATGTCTGACTGTCACCTCATGTCTGACTGTCACCTCATGTCTGACTGTCTCACCTCATGTCTGACTGTCTCACCTCATGTCTGTCTGTCTCACCTCATGTCTGTCTCTCTCACCTCATGTCTGACTGTCTCACCTCATGTCTGACTGTCTCACCTCATGTCTGACTGTCTCACCTCATGTCTGTCTCTCTCACCTCATGTCTGACTGTCTCAGCTCATGTCTGACTGTCACCTCATGTCTGACTGTCACCTCATGTCTGTCTCTCTCACCTCATGTCTGACTGTCTCACCTCATGTCTGACTGTCTCACCTCATGTCTGTCTCTCTCACCTCATGTCTGACTGTCTCGCCTCATGTCTGACTGTCTCGCCTCATGTCTGACTGTCTCTGTCAACTTCTTTGTCTTTCCAGCAAACGGAAGGCTTCAAGAAACGCTGGTTCACTCTCGACCAGAGGCGACTCATGTACTTCAAAGATCCGCTGGTACGGCAAATTTTTACACACACGCCTACGCACGTCAGGAAGACTTCCGAATAGAATCAGTTTTCAAGTCTTTAGTTGATTTTCTGACAATCAACAATGTCTCGATGGTATTTGCGTGTTCTAAAAAGATATGAATTAATTAACACCATGGAGAGTGGAAGGGTTCTTCTTAGATTAAGGAGGGTTAGATTAAGGAGATGATGTTCGGGTTGTGACTCAGTGGTAAGATCGTGATATAAGGTCCTTTCATTCATACACAACATTATTATACATGTGGCTTTATTGCTTTGACCTTACAGTACGGATTGCTGTGCTTTGAACACTAGCTTCATCCTGTAAGATACATCAAACACTTCAACAAACAACTTCACTTATGTGATATCAGCGCTTGAAAGGCAGAGACGCTGATAAAGTGTGATTCTGAGGTGGAGTGGTGCTTTTATCACAGAGGCTTGCGTTGAGAGGGGGCGGCTCAGATTGCCCAAGACTTGGCTAAATACACATCACATAGCTAAGACAGATTAGCATTGTGGCTGATGAAATAGTCCAACGGAGAGGTGCAACGGTTGTAGGTGACCGAAATGCCCGACTTACCCCGAGAGAGTTAGACAAGAAACACGGGCAGATGAAAGCAAGAGGAAGTCGAGTGAAGTTGAGCGTGGACTGGGAATATGTGGAGGAAGCTCGAAGAGTAGTTTGATCGCTTGGAAACGATGCATGTTTGATGTTGTGTGTTCAATGGTTCACGGTGCATTGAAGAGCAGTTTGTTCACACTTCTGCTGAACACAGAGAGATCTATTTGAGGTGATTAGTGGTGTCACCTTTCAGAGCAAAGTTAAAGGAACTTTATCCCGAAAATGACTATCAAATATCAAATACTCGCCCGGAGAAAACTATGTTTTGCCTCCACGGTGAACAAATCCAGAACATTGATGAACTGCAGTAAATTGGGGCCAAAAAACGTCACCGCAAATAGTCAGGAGATCACCACAGTCGATAGAATTCGTCCTATTGTTTCCATCAGTGTGCGTACAAAAATGGATGACAATCCATCCGCTAGTTGTTGAAATATCTCAGTCTGGACCAAAGAGGAAGACGGAAGACATTGCCATCCCACGAGCCATGCAGCTAGGCTAGGCTAGTCCTGGGAGCTGAGGGAAGAACTAAACCTTTTGTCACCGTGCCTCAAACTCAGACGTATTCATCTCACCTGCGTTTCTCTCACTCTCCCTCTCTTTGAAGGACGCCTTTGCCAAAGGTGAGGTGTTCTTGGGGAACAAGGACCACGGTTACAGCGCCTCCCCCGGCCTGCCTGCTAGGCACCCACTGCAACGGCGCCTGGCAACACGGTATCACCATAAAGACGCCCGAGCGCAGCTTCCTGTTTACTTGCGAGTCAGAGAGCGAGCAGCAGGACTGGCTGAAACACTTCGATGACGTCATGAATGCTGTGATGTCACCTCAGGAGTACACAAGTAAGAATTCAGAACTTTTGAACATGTATATGAATATGTAAGGCCGTTCAGTTCCGCAACATGAAATAAGAGTCATGATGTCGCTGTGGGACTCATTTGCAAACAACATATTCTGTCGTTCAGGAATGACCACGTGTTGAATTATCTAAACTTTGTGCAGTAAAATATGAGTCCAATGTGGATCGTTTTAGTTTCGCATCTTGCGTTAGAGAGCAGTGTGCTCCGGTACATTCCTTATGTACGGCAGTAAAAGACTACACTTATGTCATTATAATGTCATTATAATAATCACAATTCTTTCAACCCTGAGGCTCTATTGCATTAGTCATACAAAGTGATTTGTTTATTTGGATCAAAGAGCGTTTCTCTAACTCTGGGCTTTGATTTGTGTTGAAGTGGAAGCCTTGTTCAGGCACCGGCATTGATGACCAGAGGCCTGTGGGACCATCGCCTCTCCTCTCAGCCAATCACAAGTCTGACACCGGACCCACATCGGTTCTGCCACTGAGCATGCCATCGCACCAAAATCTGACCTTCATCACTAATATGCTCAGACCGGAGCTTGTCCCAAGTCCCGACGGTGCTCTTTGGGAATCGGGTTAGATGTGCAAAGAGGACCGAGGCATTATGTTTTAGGGAAATGAAAAACATTGTCGAGCCCAAATAACTAGAAACACATAAATGTACAGTGATAATCACAATATTTGATTTTGTTATGGTGACAGCTTTGATGTTTTACTGTAGTGTAAACATCGTCCTGTGTGCCGGTGGGTTGATTTGTTTATTATGGTAAAATAATGCGGTTGTTGGTTTATTAGATGATCAATGTGAGATCTAAGAAAAGCCTCGGTCCTCTTGTATTCAGTGTTTGGTTTCAGGTGTGAGGTGATGATTGGGTAACACTCACACGGTACCGGGGGGGGGGGGGTCAGACGGGTACCGACCATCAACAGGACAGAAAACAGTTGTATCTCAAAAAATACTTTTGATCTTTTTCTAATTATATTTTTCTTTCACGATAGCAATTTTATTCATCGTTTTTCATGTAAACTTTTGTAACTTTGTATTCAGCAGAAGTATTTCAGTCCAGTGTGTGAGCTACAGCTGCATCGCGCTGCTCATCGTGCTGTTTCAGTCCTAAAGGTCAGAGTGTCTGCCATTTCTCTGCAGACACTCTGACGCTACCTTTGTGTTTCTCTGAAGACAAATGCTGGTTTTGTAAGACGTGTGAGTACGTCTGTCACAGACACTAGAGGAGGTTTGCTCATGCATTGGGACGGAGGAGCTGGAAGCACCGCACGCCGTTACATGGTGTAACAGCGCCTCCATGTGGCAGACAGTACATACGCTAAGTCTCTGTTAAAACAAACTACAATTCCAGTAAAAAGTAACTTAGATATAAAGAAATAATCGATACATTTTACTGTTGTTTTCCTTTTCTCTTTTTTGTTTGAAGAGTCTCCTTTCTTTATTAAAGGCATTTCTATACTTGAGCATGGCTGACTGACTACCACATGGAAACATTGATGATCACAAATAAAAATATTTCCTCTGGAAGCTGTCAAGGAATCTCTGTACAAATGTGTGCACAAATATATTATTAAATCGTTTTATTATCGCTCCTCAAACAGACCACCCTGAACCCATCCGGTGCATCTCTAGAGATACTACATACTATTCTGTGTGGGGTTTTCTATGAATATAGAGATCTGAATTCCTGCACAATGACCTTAAATATATATTTCAGTAACAATTAGCAGAAACTTATATTCTTTAATTCTAAATAAACTGAGAACGACAGTGTGAAGATAAAGATTCCAGCAACAAACAAAGAAAGCAGATGAGCTCATACCTGTAATATAAGAAATGAATAAATACTAATTTCTTCTATTATGTATGCATGTAGGGTGTGTTTGCCTGTTGGACGTGTGTGTGTGTGTGGTTGTGGACAATTTCCCCCATCAGTGATTTATTTTTATTTTTATTATCTTCATAATAAAGGAAAGATTTTTGACACAACATCCAGAGCAGCACATAGACTGCAGCTCAATGTCAGCTGACGGTTAACTTTTATCAGACTCATGAAATGTTGTTGCCAGATTTTCATAAAGATCTCCTCTCAAAAAAAAAAGAAGGTATTTCTGAGTGTCTAGAACTACAGAGGCAGCAGACCCGAGAGAAATACCTCATAAATCTATAGGCTATTGCAAGTTTTTCACCCTGGTGAGAAAGAGTTAGGACGGAGGAGAGAAGAAGGAGAGGAGGGAGAGTGACCAGGACAACCCCAAAGCTCAGAGACACAAAAGTCTTCCACCAGACGGAGAGGGAGTCAAATGGACCGAACGGAGGAGCGCCGGTGAGCGTTAACGTGGATCATCTGGATAAAGCGAAGGATCTGTACCACTAAAGCGCCTTCATGCAGGTAGAAATCTGGACAAGAGGAGACTTTTGACGATGATTCAACCGCTCAGGTTTTTTCTGTATGTGTTGAAAGTGACATAATGAGACTCTGCCTGGAAGTGTCAGCAACTCACGTCCTGATCCAGCACATCTCTGCACTGCAGGAGCTTTAACGCAGTTTGTCAAGTTGAAAGGCAGCATCCCAACTCGCCACTTTTGGAGACAGACGGGGATCATGGCTCGGTTGAGGACTTTATTTTTGGGGACAAACGGTACAAGCTACAGGAAGCTGCGTGGTCACTGAAGCTGCTAGCCATGTCAGTGCTGTACTGTCTCTTGACACCTATTGCCCATTAGTGCTGCTTTTTTGGATTTATCTCCAACAATTTACAGAATTTAACAAAGTTGTAAAAGCAATGCTTCTCCCCTGGACTGTGCTGGACGTACCTTTAAAAAACGATCATCATCCTCAATCCGTGTTTTGCATCACTGCCTGAAATGTTCGTACAGACTTTAAGACCTTTTCCAATTGAATGCAGGAGCCAACCGTGAAACAGCTCCGTGTGAATTGGCTCTGAAACGTCAGGGCCCGACCTCTGACCTGTTGATCTGTGACCCTGCGATGAACTGCACTTCTAATGCCACTATCACGCCACAGCTGGACCTAGTCCTGAGCCCAGGGGCTGGAGATGGAGGGTCCCAGGAGACCGGCGGCGGCGGAGGCGGCCTCTGGGTGACGTTCCTGCTCGGTGTCCACGCTGATGGTCATGTGCGCCATGGGCGTGGTGGGCAACACGTACACGCTCATCGTTACCCGCTCGGCCGCTTTGCGCCGGACAGGTTCCATGTACGTTTACATCATCAACTTGGCTCTGGCAGACCTGCTCTACCTCTCCACCATCCCCTTCGTGGTCTGCACCTACTTCGCGCACGACTGGCTGTTTGGCGAGGCCGGCTGTCGCATCCTGCTGAGTCTCGACCTCCTCACCATGCATGCCAGCGTCTTCATTCTGGTGGCCATGAGCCTGGAACGCTACCGCGCCGTGGCGAGGCCCTTCAGCGCGCACAGGTCCTCGTCGCGGAGGCGAAGGCTGGCGGCAGGGATTATCTGGGGGTTGTCTTTCGTGCTAACGCTTCCCATGATGGTGATGATCCGACTCAGCGAGGGCAAACCAACCGCGGCCGGTTTGGTGAAGAGGATCTGCTTCCCTACCTGGACCCCTGAGGCCTTCAAGGCTTATCTCACCGTCCTGTTTCTAACAAGCGTTCTAGTTCCTGGATTGGTAATCGTCGGGCTGTATGTGGGGCTGGCCAGCCGCTACTGGGTGGTGCAGGCTAGTTTAGGAGGCAGCAGCCGGTCCACCCAGAGGAGAGGACTCAAGCAAAAAGTCGTGTCGATGATCTTTTGCATTGTTGTGGCCTACTGGGCTTGTTTCTTGCCCTTCTGGGGGTGGCAGCTAGCCAAACTGTTCTCTCCAGAGTCCCTGAAGTCTTTCTCTCCAGCCGCTCACAATTACGTGAATTTCTTCGTCACGTGCCTGACCTACGGGAACAGCTGCATCAATCCGTTTCTTTACACTCTTCTGACCCGGAACTATAAAGATTACTTGGCCCAGAAAGGTCAGTCCGTGGGTTCGAGCAGGGCCGACCCGGTGTCAGCTGTGTCGACGCCACTGCAGGAGCTCTCGTTGACGAATAAATGACGACTGAGCGACAAAACGATGTGCTGCTCATCAGCCTGAGAGAGGACTTCTTTTTGTAGTCGTAATTGTGTACAAAAGTGGAAAATATATTGTGAGACGCTTGTTATCTCAGGTGGCATTCTAACGTTGTCGATGCTTCAAACATATTGGCTGTGATGCGACACAGTTCCTGCTCTGTTTAACCAGAGCTGTGGAGGATTCACAGGAACTCAGCACAGCAGGTGGATGTTTGCTGACATGAAAGTCTGACTGCAAGTCTTCTGGTTGTTCTGTTTTATAATATAATACTTATCCCCACATGTACAGTACAACTGCCTGTCTAACAATCATGACATATATTTGAAAGCATCTAAAACTACTGATATTTGGGTTCAAATGTGAATTAAAAAGGTTTCACTAGCTTAGTTATAATATGGAAAATATTATACTGGTGGCAAGAATTCATCATGGCACTCATATACTTCACAATTACTCTGAACATTGTGATGATTTGAACAAATTAAATGTTAACTGCTTCATTTTTCCCCCTTCACTCGTCTATTTGCCATCCAGGTGACACACACACGCACACACACACACACGCACACACGCACACACACACACACGTAAAGGATGATTTCATCGACTCTCTGGGAATGTGGTCTCACCGTGCCACATTCCCCGGCCTCGGGCCGCGGCTTCTTGGAGTCCTCCTGCAAATTGTCTCTGCGAGAATGTACTTCATGTCTCCTCTGTCGTACACGGTCCCTCCTTGTTTCATCGTCCTGTTATCCTTAAATATGCATCTCATGGTAACTACGAAATACAGACACCAATACAGGAAGTAGTACATTACCTAAATGTGTATTGTAGATGTTTTTTAGTCTGAAAAAAAGAAGTTATGGACGCAAAATAGACCAAAGTCTCTATAACTGACAGGTGCATGAAATCGCGAATGTTGTTGCCTGCAGCGTCTCGCTTTAAATGCATCTTGACAAAATCTCTTCTTAGTTGTAACGTGATCTTAAACTTCTCCGTCCTCTGTGAACACTTCCTCTAAAGGTGTCACCGCCTGCAAAATGTTGACTGAAAAACCTGCATGAATTTTAACATCACTGCTCACTCTGTTGTCAAATAGTCAAAATATGAAGGAGTACTTTTTTATTGTTGCTTTTTTAATATAATGTCTGTTTCATGAATGTTGCATGTAGAGTTAAGAGACTTCAGACTCATGATTGGAGGTTATTCGTGTGTGTTGGAGAGTGAGAGAAATAGACAGACACACTTTTCTGTTCTTCTCAGTATTTATTAACAAACCCAGTGACGGATGAGACGTCGAGCAGACACAGTGAGGTAAGACGTGCTGTGGCTCCCTCTTTAGGTCATTTCATCTCATTACAGCATCAGCACTCCTTGTTGGTGTAAATCTCGAGTGTTATTCTTACCACACGCCTCAGCTGGAGAAAGGATGAATTACACGGCCTGGGTTCAGTAATGTACAACAGACTATTGAAGCAACACACACACACGGTGGACAGGTCAAGACTCAAGAAGTTCTACTTGATCTTGATGCCGATGATCCTCGCCTCGCCGCTGATATGAAAGTACTTGTACTTGACGTCTCCCAGTCGGTTGGGGAAGTTCAGCATGGAGCCATCAGGAAGCTTGATGTAAAACTGCTCGTTGTTGAAGTTGATGTGAAACTGCCGAGGACAAAGAGAGACCGTGCCACGTTCAGTTGATTTCAGACATTGATAAAGATAAGAGGATGTAAAGAGAATGACTGATAGATGATCTCTCTTTCTCTTTATGAGCCCATAAAGGCCCACATGATTGGCCAGCTCAGCGTCTGTTGGCTTAACAGTGTTGCAGCACAGACTTAATAACCTCTTTATGGCCAAAGTCATGGTGGAGTTTGAGCTTGAGCCAATTGACTACAATAAATACAGCAACGGTAATCTGCCAATGGTCTTCAAAAGAGTCAGCTTTAAAATACAGCGGGTCTGTGTGTGAACTTCAATCACCCCCAACAGCGGCTTTGAGCCTTTGTTGTCTCAGCAATGATAAAACCAGAAGAATGCAACGTAATCCTATGCCCGACTTTGTATTTGTAATTCGATATTTGTCATTTTAGTTTGTGCAGAATTCGATGTAAAAAGATTGGAGCACAGTTTAAAGGCAGCACCACATCTTTCTACCTTTTCTTTGGAGATATGATTGCGTGAACTTTCTTTTACTCTTGAATTAAACAGAAGCGGCTTAAAGTACGACTGACGAACCTCTGAAAGCAGAAATAACTTGTTCTTCCTCTCACAAACGAAACGGTGAAACAACAAGCAATAAAACGCAGCCCGGCCTCAATTCGAAACATACCAGGTTTTGCTGAGACGACCTTTCTTGGTCGCAGTACGAGTAGGTTTTATATTTTATCTTGAAAAACTTTCCCTGGGGGGGGGGGGGGGGGGCAAGCGGTTAAAAAATGTGTCGCGTCATCAAAATGTAAAGTCTATGAGCCGAGCGGGAGAAACACAGTTGCTCATAGTCAGCGAGCCCCATACCCCGAAAGTAAAGTTAGAAAACTTATTGGAAGTATATGCGCCAAGCGAGCAATTCTCATTGGACTGAATCGGCATCTTGGGGTCCGGTGTCTAGTTCTTACTCTACTTCCATGGCCTGAACCAACGTTATCCACGTGTCATTGTGCGTTTCTGCGAGCGTGATACAAGGCTGATATGAAAGCTATCTATAAGGTATAAGGTTCCAAAACATTCGACGATACATTGAATGTTTCGGAACCTTATACCTTATAGATACATAGTGTCAAATGTGGTCTGCAGAAACCTGCAATGGCAACACTTTCTTCTCTCGGCTGAGTTGTTGGTATCGGGCTTAACTGAATCATTTGAGACTATATTATTGACTCCCTCACACTCTCCCAACACACCTTGCATTCCTCCCCACACACGAAGGGGAAGTTCCCCTCGCGTTGCTCGTCGCCCCAGCTTCCCCCGGACAAGGAGTTGAAGACGATGACGTTGCCGTCTTCGAAGCGGGGGTTGATGTGCAGCGCGATGTTGTCAGAGTCGTGGCCGATGTTGATGGAAAAGCTGCAAAGGGAGGCAGGAGCACAAGAGGTCAAAAGGGTGCAATGAAAAAGGGAAGAAGTGGGTGAAACATTAAACTTCCTCTTGATTAACCGAATCCAGAATCATTGACTACTTGATCCCTTTAAGGGGAACTTACGAACTGCAGTCGTCCTTGGGCTTGATGCGGATCTTGAACTCTTGCCCCTCCTTGAATGTCATGTCTTTGACTTTCTGCAAGGAGAGAAGACGAAGAGGAAAATGGGAACTGGATGGATGGATGGATGGATGGATGCATCATAACTAAAATGACTTTTAGAGATTTGAATTGAACTTCACTTCACACAGAATATTGACTATAGAGCAAGAGAGCTTATACAAGAAGTCGGGCTGAATGTGAACTATTCGCTCTGTTCCTCATGTTCATCCTTCTGCATCAAAAACTGCCCATTTTGTCAGTGAAGCTAAGTTGCACTGACATTTCAGTCAGAAGACAGCCGAGCGGAAGCATATTTAATTGTAGAACGGTCTTTGACATATGATTTATATACTTTGGAGACAAAGAGAGACGATTGTGCGGGGGAGTCGATGGCGCTCTTCTCTTAGCTGTTGATGATCAACCAGAGTGGATCAATGCCATCGGCTGTAAAAGTAGAGAAACAGGAAGGAGCCGTATTTGTTCCTCGACGTGTGGTCGTCGTATACGGACAATAAAACCATAAAACGACGCCTGCGCATCAACCGTCTGCCACAGTAGACCTACAGACACTAGATAGATATATACATGTACCACACCTCTGTACAAGGTGTGTGTGTGTGTGTGTGTGTGTGTGTGTGTGTGTGTGGCGTAGCAAACCTGATAAAACACCTGTTTTTGATTTTAAAAGTTTGAACATATCATCGTGGTATACCATGAATGTTCTTCATAGTCAGTTCCCTTGTTCATCCTAATCAATAAAGCAATAAATCCCATTCACTACTGTTCCTCCTACCTATCTGCTGGGCATCACCTGATATGAGTTACACATGAACTTCAGTATCCTGACCCCAATAAACCTGCACCACACCTATAGATACCTCAGTCTGTGCCACCTACAATACATTCAGTCAGGCCTCATGCCTTATCTCAGATCAAGACTGGTTTATCATGGACTGCACAGGCCGGATGTTGGTGAATAATTAAGTTCAGTTACGGTGTATTAATCCCTGCAGGGGGTTGAGTCACAATAACTGTTTAGGAGCAGTGTGCAACATCCCAGACATATTATATCTGACAATACATATTCTCACAGGGATTAAAGAGGCTCAGGACTTTCTACTGTGAGGAAGCCGAGTTAACAGCTGAGCCAAGTAAAGCAAAGCACTTCCTGAGCAGAAATATATGGACATGTTAGTTAGATTAGTAGGTCAGCTTTGGTTTCGATCTACACATCTTTGACACCCTGTACAGGTGGGAAATTGTCACATGTCCCTCTGAAATGAGTGTTAATGATTGACAAGATAGAAAAGAATAACTAAACCTGAAGAAGTAGACGGGCACTACCAAACACTTGAGTTCAAGCTGTCAGCACTTTTACAAAATACAGTGAATAAGTGTTAACAGCGCTGCAAACCTCTTTAAAATGTACCACTTCTACCTTAAGAAAGATAAAAAGTAAGACATACAGCATCTCTTAGAAATGTAATGTAGCACATCGAACATTAACGTTACATCAAAGACCCCGGCTGTAAAAGTTGGAGACGTTTGAGGAGAAACCTTCTTGTTCTGAGCTCAGTATGAAGGAGTAACAGGATGAATGAATGCAGGCGTGTGTCCATGTGGAGAGTGAAGGACTCTCCTGTGAATGAAGCTTACCATCTTGGCTGTCTTCAGTGGGTTGTGCCTCCAATGACAAAGCTCTGCAGGCAGGTGAGTGGTTTATATAAGAGCGGTGACGCTGGGAGGAAGCAACCAACAAGGAAAGGGTTGTAAAGAAGAAGAAAAAGACCAATCGCACCGGTCGATATTTGACCCTAAATGGAACTAATTATTGTTCAGCTTCATGTTACAGGATGCCGGCGGTTTTGGATCGTCACTCAAAAGAATACGTATTAAGTGACATTGTTTACGATTACAATTAAGTAATAATTTTGTTCACTCTGTCCTCAGAATGAACCACAGTCACTGGCTACTTATTGACTCACGTTGGTCAGTCGGTTACCTGCACTGCCTGTATATGATAAAGTAGATGCCTTGACTTCTGGGGGCCTATGTGACCATTTTTGATAGTGTTGCTGAGAAATATTCAATATATTTGAGACTGTTGACAGCTGACTTTTGAGAGGAGTGGCTGCTGTGTATTAGTTTGCATTTGGTTTGCCTCATTTTATACTGTGATATAATAACAATGAGTTAATTTGATGCCTATTTGGAAACTGGCTCAAAAGCACAATAAATATATATAATACATATATAAATACAAATGCATAGAATAATTAAATTAAACAAATTATAGATACAATCTGTTTTGTTATGAAAAAATTATATCATACTACTGTGTTGATATTTAAATAGCAGATACCTAAATAGAACATCATATTTATCAACAATATATGCAGTATACACATTCATATTTTGCATCGGTGTAGGCATTGAAAAATAACTTGGCTTGAATATTTGTACTGTCCAAATTGCAAAGCATGTTGATATGGAAGATGTGTGTTAATATGCACATACGTAATTATCATCACGCGTTCCACATTTAAATATATGCAAACAAACTGGAACCAGGAAAAGGAGATGAAAGGGGAAAACACACAACCAAATCTTTTTTTTTTATTGCATGGCCGACATGTATTCACAGAAGAATTCTCTTTTTCACTTGCTGTACATGTGCATTTAATGGCACTTGTAAAAATATTAAGGTACTATACGCGTTTCCTCTTCTATTCAACTACAATTAGTCATTTCAGTACAGGTTGACGAAAGATGATTAATCAATTCATTTGTTGTTTATTTTCATTTGTGTGTCACACCTACATTTATTCAGAATAATCCTCATTTTCAAGTTAGTTAGTATGAATATGTCATAGCAGAGCGCGTGTGGGTTTCAGTGTCTGAAAGTAGGTCAGGATTTCACGGAGCAACCACGCTGACGTATGGGACACGTCACCACAGTGGGCGTTACTTTGAGTAGTGTAGCCAATCTCCTGTCTCTATTCTATGGTGGGCGTGTCGTACATTCAGCGGCCAGAAACCCGAAGCAAACCAGAATAGAAAACTAAGTTAGCTTTGTCTGCTAGTTAGCAACTTCTGGTACGTCTTTAGTTCACAATGGATTTAAGTATCTAGTTCGGCATTCGCATGTCGAAGAGTTTGAAAACGTAGTTGACGGCTATGGCGATTAATTGTTTTTAATGTGCTCCTCATTCTAAGAGGGTTTGGTTATGTTTGGTTAGCATAAGCTAGCTAGCTAGCTAGCTGTGGTAAACAACCCTTTAACTCTGTGTCTTTGCTAATGGCTAAAGGCTAGCTAGCGTAGCCCAACGAATGAGATACGTTTGTTTATTTATTTTTTGTTTTGTTTTTCTCCCTCTATAGAAATGGCGTCGTTAACGGCGACAGAACCAGCGGCATCGTGCCCGAGTGCAATACCGGCGGTGGAGTCCATAGTGCCCGCTTGCATGTTTGCACCGGACCGGGGATGTGCCGACGATCCATCCGGCGCGGACGGTTCTGAAGACGGCGAGGGTGCAAACTGCGAGTCCGAGGATCATTTAGACTTAAGCAACAAGGTAGGCCTCACTGTGAATTAGTTTCTATTAAAAACAAATATATAATATTCCTCTATATGAAGAGAAATGCTGTGCGGTACTAATATAATATATAAATATATTAGTATATATTAATATATTATTAATTACATAGAATTAAATGTATTATATGTATATTTATACAATATTTACATATATATAACTAATAATATATAAATTTTACGGCATATCTGTTGCCTGAAAAGCCACACAAAGCACAGTTTGGACTGGCGTCAGAAAGTAATAATCAGAAAGAAAACGTCAGAAAGTAATAATAATAATAACTTATTAATATAGCACCTTTACAAAGTGCTTTGACAGACAAAGTAGCTAAAGTCAATTATAACAATAACAGAAAGTTCAGTGAGACAGTTGATATGATAAAAATAAACTAAGAAATGATATCAATATATATTTCGTAAAATCAACAAATAAAAATAGAACAGACGACATCACATAAACGTTTAACAGAGATTACTGAGTAAGTTGCACTACTAACGTATAACTGCGTCCAGCCGTTGGCTTTATCTACTGTACGTGCAAACGTTGCAGTCATTTGAATTTTCAAAACACAACTCTTTCAGAGCACATGGCCTACAAACAAAAGCCAGCCTTTGTTTTAAGGCCATGTGCTTTACTGGTTGAAGACACCCACATGAGACTTGTCATGTGTTGACTCTTGCTAAGTCTGTCTCTGTTGTCTCTCCCTCTTCAGCTGGTTCTAGTGAGTCCATCCGGGCAACAGTACGATTCATTACTCCGGCACCTGAGGCAGCAGATAGACGAGGGCTGTGGAGAGACCATCTACGTGGTCGGGATGGGTTCAGGTAAGAGTGACTACATGTAAGCATACATCTGGTTCCATCGAACAGACATAATTCAATCTTCGTCTTTAGTTTAGTTTATTATTTACATGAGTGCGTGTCCAATGAATCCGTTGTAAGCTAGAAAGTCTTGCTTAAAGATGGAAGACTTGCTTTAAATCTCACTTAAAGTGTAGAGATTCAGAAGGACACATTTACTGCATGCAGTTGTAGTTATTTTGCTATCCGTCGATGCAGTGAGATGGATGGATTTGTTGTAAGTGGGTCACAGCTGAAAGCTTCCGGTGGTAGATTCAGAGGAGAAAGTGAAGGTATCCTAGAACAGCTCTGATCAGACCTGTACTGATGCTGCTGCACTGGCCTCAAGCTTTCATAAACGTATACATCAGCTGTTGTTGTTGCTTCTGCCATCACAGATGACTGCATTTCATGTCCAAAACAAATGTTCTAAGATGGGTCGCAGTGTTCATTTCATGAATAAGGCTGGAGGGATTTGTCCGTATATTTAATAAAAAGTCACCGTGTAGCCGTGGCCTGGTGTGTCCTCGCGTCCCCGTGTGTTTGCCGTTTGGTTTTCATTCTGAGCTCCTCGGCCACGAGCGCTTTTGTCGGCAACCAGACTTATTTTTGTGGAGAGACCATCTACGTGGTCGGGATGGGTTCAGGTAAGAGTGACTACATGTAAGCATACATCTGGTTCCATCGAACAGACATAATTCAATCTTCGTCTTTAGTTTAGTTTATTATTTACATGAGTGCGTGTCCAATGAATCCGTTGTAAGCTAGAAAGTCTTGCTTAAAGATGGAAGACTTGCTTTAAATCTCACTTAAAGTGTAGAGATTCAGAAGGACACATTTACTGCATGCGAGTTAGGGCCCAGTTTAGGTTCCTTCACTGAGAAACACACACGTTGTAGTGTTTTAAAAACATACACCTCCTGTGTAGTAACCGCTGACAGTCTGCTGTTCTTGGATCGAGGCGTTTTGGCAGGCGTGGTGCTCAGAAGAAGGTTTTCTCATCTCACTTGACACCCACAAGCCACCTGTTTATTTACTCTTTCTTTGACCACCGGCCTGTCATATAGCAGGTTACAAACATTCCCTTTACATCAGCCCTGACATTGACCAGACGTATGATTGCTCTGTAAGGCGGATCATTCTCTCTCCTGCAGTTATTACTCTCTTGCCCTCCTCGTCCATCCTTCTCCTCTCTGTTTAGACGGGGGCGACTACGGTCTGGATGAGAAGGACATGGAGGCGTCGGTGGCCACAGTGCGGTCGCTGTGTGAACAGATTGAGGCCGACCTGATCTTCCTGAGAGAGAGGATGGACGCTGGTGGGAGGATTCGGGACTACCTCATCCGCCGGCGTGTGGGCGAGGAGGATTTCCTGGAAGTCAGGTAACATTCAGAGGAAAAGTCTTATTTTAGTTTATAATTAGTACCTCAACCGTCGGCTGTGTGGGCTTGTTGTTTATTTTGATGTAGTTATTCTCCTGTGTTTATGCTGAGGATGCATGTTCATTTACACAAGAACAGGAACAGAGCGACAGACAATCAACAAGCTACAGTGTTGCATTTCAAGGGCTCTTTTAGCAGAAGTGTAATTGTTGTTATTAGTGTATAAATCACCTGAAACTAAGACTCATTGTGCTTCATTTAACTTTGAATGAGCCCTTTATAGCTACAATAGGGAGCAGGTTCTCTTCACGGAGTCCGACATGTCGCACCGTCGTATTTCTACGGTAGCCCAGAGCGGACAAACCAAAGACTGCATCTAGAGAGAGACTTTCACGTTCTTGCTTTACCTGAAGGCCGCCGTAGTTCTCCGACACACCTGAGGATGGAGGAGTGGATCCTTTTAAAGGCTTTACAGGCAGAGAGAGAGGATGTGTACCGGCTTCCCGTATATAACAACATGTATTCTGTGACCTGCAGCCCTCACTCTTCACTTTCTCCTCCCTGTTGTCTCCAGAGTGGCGGTGGTAGGGAACGTGGACGCGGGGAAGAGCACGCTGCTGGGGGTTTTGACCCACGGTGAGCTGGACAATGGCAGAGGCTTTGCTCGCCAGAAGCTCTTTAGACACAAACATGAAATGGAGAGTGGCAGGACCAGCAGTGTGGGCAATGATATCCTGGGTTTTGACCAGGAGGGACAGGTGAGCTTCTGCCAACGCTCAGGACTTACAGCATGAGCCACGGCAAGTGCTAAATGAAGACAGTGACAGCTCCTCTCCTAAGACGTTACCATGCATCAAAAACATACTAAATATCTAGCTTTGTTGGTTCCCCAGTGTCATAGAGATGTGAGATGTGACACCACCGGTGCATCATTAGACTGTACTCTTGTTTTTGTTGCATGAGACCGGAACATAGATGTAGGTGTTGCATCTCACATTGTACAATATGCAAATGTTTATGGTGTTGGAGGGAAAACAGGGACTTTTACGCTGACAATCAAGGTTCACGGCCAAACTGACTTAATGTTCTATTGATTCAATATCAGCAGCAGAAACTGAGCTTTAGAAATCACAGAAATATATATATATACTCTGAACTGCTTTATTACATCTTGTGTAAATCATGTGCTGTTGTCTGCGTCGGCTCCTCCAGGTGGTGAACAAGCCGGACAGCCACGGCGGCGGCCTCGACTGGACCAAAATCTGTGAGAAGTCCTCAAAGGTCATCACCTTCATCGACCTGGCCGGCCACGAGAAGTACCTCAAGACCACCGTGTTCGGCATGACGGGACACCTGCCGGACTTCTGCATGCTCATGGTGAGAGGGGGGGGAGAGGGAGGGTCGAGGTAAGTGTCCTGTTGGTTCATCGTTTGTTCACTTTCTATTCCTGTTCCAGTGTCCTCTGCAAACCTAAAGCTTCGTTCATACACAGACGGAGAGCGAGCTTACCTTCATACAAACCCTGTACAGAAACAAGTCAAGGATTAAATGTCTTGTAAAGAAACGAAGGTTTAATATCATGTAAACTGTTTGATTTGGCTGCAAAATATTGACTCGCATGTAGATTTTTAACACTTCCTGTTTCTAAAGCATCGAAAAACAAATTGTTCTTCTCTGTACATCACTGTTTTATTCAGTGAACTACGAGTGACAGTCACGTGATCGTGCTCCTCGCGCCAAGCTTCAAATATTCAGAGGTGCACGACTAAGCACTGCGACCTCTTGCGGCGGCTTCTCGCCGG
>JAFEUB010001617.1:270000-282500 GCA_024529925.1 Ophthalmolycus amberensis | reverse complement strand
CCGTGTCTCCTGCTCTTCCCTCTCTCCCTCTCTTCCCTCTCTCCCTCTCTTCCCTCTCTCCCTCTCTTCCCTCTGTCCCTCTCTCCCTCTCTTCCCTCTCTCCCTCTCTCCCTCTCTTCCCTCTCTCCCTCTCTTCCCTCTCTTCCCTCTGTCCCTCTCTCCCTCTCTTCCCTCTCTCCTTCTCTCCCTCTCTTCCCTCTCTCCCTCTCTTCCCTGTCTCCCTCTCTTCCCTCTCTCCCTCTCTTCCCTCTGTCCCTCTCTTCCCTCTGTCCCTCTCTTCCCTCTCTCCCTCTCTTCCCTCTCTCCCTCTCTTCCCTCTCTCCTTCTCTTCCCTCTCTCCCTCTCTCCCTCTCTTCCCTCTCTCCTTCTCTTCCCTCTCTCCCTCTCTCCCTCTCTTCCCTCTCTCCCTCTCTTCCCTCTGTCCCTCTCTCCCTCTCTTCCCTCTCTCCTTCTCTCCCTCTCTTCCCTCTCTCCCTCTCTTCCCTCTCTCCCTCTCTTCCCTCTCTCCCTCTCTTCCCTCTGTCCCTCTCTTCCCTCTGTCCCTCTCTTCCCTCTCTCCCTCTCTTCCCTCTCTCCCTCTCTCCCTCTCTTCCCTCTCTCCCTCTCTTCCCTCTCTCCCTCTCTTCCCTCTCTCCCTCTCTTCCCTCTGTCCCTCTCTCCCTCTCTTCCCTCTCTCCTTCTCTCCCTCTCTTCCCTCTCTCCCTCTCTTCCCTCTGTCCCTCTCTTCCCTCTGTCCCTCTCTTCCCTCTCTCCCTCTCTCCCTCTCTCCCTCTCTTCCCTCTCTCCCTCTCTTCCCTCTGTCCCTCTCTCCCTCTCTTCCCTCTCTCCTTCTCTCCCTCTCTCCCTCTCTTCCCTCTCTCCCTCTCTTCCCTCTGTCCCTCTCTTCCCTCTCTCCCTCTCTTCCCTCTCTCCCTCTCTTCCCTCTCTCCTTCTCTCCCTCTCTTCCCTCTCTCCCTCTCTTCCCTCTCTCCCTCTCTTCCCTCTCTCCCTCTCTTCCCTCTCTCCTGCTCTTCCCTCTCTCCTGCTCTTCCCTCTCTCCCTCTCTTCCCTCTGTCCCTCTCTTCCCTCTCTCCTGCTCTTCCCTCTCTCCTGCTCTTCCCTCTCTCCCTCTCTTCCCTCTCTCCCTCTCTTCCCTCTCTCCTTCTCTCCCTCTCTTCCCTCTCTCCCTCTCTTCCCTCTGTCCCTCTCTTCCCTCTCTCCCTCTCTTCCCTCTGTCCCTCTCTTCCCTCTCTCCCTCTCTCCCTCTCTTCCCTCTCTTCCCTCTCTCCTTCTCTCCCTCTCTTCCCTCTCTCCCTCTCTTCCCTCTCTCCCTCTCTTCCCTCTCTCCCTCTCTTCCCTCTCTCCTGCTCTTCCCTCTCTCCTGCTCTTCCCTCTCTCCCTCTCTTCCCTCTCTCCTGCTCTTCCCTCTCTCCCTCTCTTCCCTCTGTCCCTCTCTCCCTCTCTTCCCTCTCTCCTTCTCTCCCTCTCTTCCCTCTCTCCCTCTCTTCCCTCTCTCCCTCTCTTCCCTCTCTCCCTCTCTTCCCTCTGTCCCTCTCTTCCCTCTCTCCCTCTCTTCCCTCTCTCCCTCTCTCCCTCTCTTCCCTCTCTCCCTCTCTTCCCTCTCTCCCTCTCTTCCCTCTGTCCCTCTCTCCCTCTCTTCCCTCTCTCCTTCTCTCCCTCTCTTCCCTCTCTCCCTCTCTTCCCTCTCTCCCTCTCTTCCCTCTGTCCCTCTCTTCCCTCTCTCCCTCTCTTCCCTCTCTCCCTCTCTTCCCTCTCTCCTTCTCTCCCTCTCTTCCCTCTCTCCCTCTCTTCCCTCTCTCCCTCTCTTCCCTCTCTCCTGCTCTTCCCTCTCTCCTGCTCTTCCCTCTCTCCCTCTCTTCCCTCTGTCCCTCTCTTCCCTCTCTCCTGCTCTTCCCTCTCTCCTGCTCTTCCCTCTCTCCTGCTCTTCCCTCTCTCCCTCTCTTCCCTCTGTCCCTCTCTTCCCTCTGTCCCTGTCTTCCCTCTCTCCCTCTCTTCCCTCTGTCCCTCTCTTCCCTCTCTCCTGCTCTTCCCTCTGTCCCTCTCTTCCCTCTCTCCTGCTCTTCCCTCTGTCCCTGTCTTCCCTCTCTCCCTCTCTTCCCTCTGTCCCTCTCTTCCCTCTCTCCTGCTCTTCCCTCTCTCCCTCTCTTCCCTCTGTCCCTCTCTTCCCTCTCTCCCTCTCTTCCCTCTCTCCCTCTCTTCCCTCTGTCCCTCTCTTCCCTCTCTCCCTCTCTTCCCTCTCTCCCTCTCTTCCCTCTCTCCCTCTCTTCCCTCTCTCCTTCTCTCCCTCTCTTCCCTCTCTCCCTCTCTTCCCTCTCTCCCTCTCTTCCCTCTGTCCCTCTCTTCCCTCTCTCCCTCTCTTCCCTCTCTCCCTCTCTTCCCTCTGTCCCTCTCTTCCCTCTCTCCCTCTCTTCCCTCTCTCCCTCTCTTCCCTCTCTCCTTCTCTCCCTCTCTTCCCTCTCTCCCTCTCTTCCCTCTCTCCCTCTCTTCCCTCTCTCCCTCTCTTCCCTCTCTCCTGCTCTTCCCTCTCTCCTGCTCTTCCCTCTCTCCCTCTCTTCCCTCTGTCCCTCTCTTCCCTCTCTCCTGCTCTTCCCTCTCTCCTGCTCTTCCCTCTCTCCCTCTCTTCCCTCTCTCCCTCTCTTCCCTCTCTCCTTCTCTCCCTCTCTTCCCTCTCTCCCTCTCTTCCCTCTGTCCCTCTCTTCCCTCTCTCCCTCTCTTCCCTCTGTCCCTCTCTTCCCTCTCTCCCTCTCTCCCTCTCTTCCCTCTCTTCCCTCTCTCCTTCTCTCCCTCTCTTCCCTCTCTCCCTCTCTTCCCTCTCTCCCTCTCTTCCCTCTCTCCCTCTCTTCCCTCTCTCCTGCTCTTCCCTCTCTCCTGCTCTTCCCTCTCTCCCTCTCTTCCCTCTCTCCTGCTCTTCCCTCTCTCCCTCTCTTCCCTCTGTCCCTCTCTCCCTCTCTTCCCTCTCTCCTTCTCTCCCTCTCTTCCCTCTCTCCCTCTCTTCCCTCTCTCCCTCTCTTCCCTCTCTCCCTCTCTTCCCTCTGTCCCTCTCTTCCCTCTCTCCCTCTCTCCCTCTCTTCCCTCTCTCCCTCTCTTCCCTCTCTCCCTCTCTTCCCTCTGTCCCTCTCTCCCTCTCTTCCCTCTCTCCTTCTCTCCCTCTCTTCCCTCTCTCCCTCTCTTCCCTCTCTCCCTCTCTTCCCTCTCTCCCTCTCTTCCCTCTCTCCTTCTCTCCCTCTCTTCCCTCTCTCCCTCTCTTCCCTCTCTCCCTCTCTTCCCTCTCTCCTGCTCTTCCCTCTCTCCTGCTCTTCCCTCTCTCCCTCTCTTCCCTCTGTCCCTCTCTTCCCTCTCTCCTGCTCTTCCCTCTCTCCTGCTCTTCCCTCTCTCCTGCTCTTCCCTCTCTCCCTCTCTTCCCTCTGTCCCTCTCTTCCCTCTGTCCCTGTCTTCCCTCTCTCCCTCTCTTCCCTCTGTCCCTCTCTTCCCTCTCTCCTGCTCTTCCCTCTGTCCCTCTCTTCCCTCTCTCCTGCTCTTCCCTCTGTCCCTCTCTTCCCTCTCTCCTGCTCTTCCCTCTGTCCCTCTCTTCCCTCTCTCCTGCTCTTCCCTCTCTCCCTCTCTTCCCTCTGTCCCTCTCTTCCCTCTCTCCCTCTCTTCCCTCTCTCCCTCTCTTCCCTCTGTCCCTCTCTTCCCTCTCTCCCTCTCTTCCCTCTCTCCCTCTCTTCCCTCTCTCCCTCTCTTCCCTCTGTCCCTCTCTTCCCTCTGTCCCTCTCTTCCCTCTCTCCCTCTCTTCCCTCTCTCCCTCTCTTCCCTCTGTCCCTCTCTTCCCTCTCTCCCTCTCTTCCCTCTCTCCCTCTCTTCCCTCTCTCCCTCTCTTCCCTCTGTCCCTCTCTTCCCTCTGTCCCTGTCTTCCCTCTCTCCCTCTCTTCCCTCTGTCCCTCTCTTCCCTCTGTCCCTCTCTTCCCTCTCTCCTGCTCTTCCCTCTCTCCCTCTCTTCCCTCTGTCCCTCTCTTCCCTCTCTCCCTCTCTTCCCTCTCTCCCTCTCTTCCCTCTGTCCCTCTCTTCCCTCTCTCCCTCTCTTCCCTCTGTCCCTCTCTTCCCTCTCTCCTGCTCTTCCCTCTGTCCCTCTCTTCCCTCTCTCCCTCTCTTCCCTCTCTCCCGCTCTTCCCTCTCTCCCCCCTCTCCCTGCCTCGCTGCGTCAGACAGTGGCAGAGGAGGCGGCTCTGTGTAAAGACGGCAACAAAGAGAACAAGGTAAAGGTTCCTGCACGGTCGTGACGGCTCCTCATCTTCAGAGCTCTGATGTTCCGAGAGGACGGGAACGTCTGCGTCAAAATACTGACATCAAATTCTAGATTATTATTTTCCACTTTCACTGAGTTCAATCTTTTTAACCTCAGTCAACACCAGCCCTGATCAGAACTACTTCATTATTATCTTTGCACAGGGAACCAGCTAACGTTGCATATATTTGCCTACAAACATGAGAGAAGGCTCATTCCAGTGGAAAATATGACTCACACAGTATTTTGATGTGAGGTTGTTTTTGTAACTGATTTATAAATCCCATTTTCCCTTCCTGATACCGATAACGTTAACTTGAACTGAGTGTCGACTGGATACCAGTGTGTTAAAAACAGCTCATAATCCTCTAATGTCTCTTTATGTTGCTGTGAAAAGCAACATAAATTCCTCCCCCAGAGGAAAAGAATGTCTTTACCTTCTTGACCGTCTAAGTTCAGACGAGTGAGACGTTCTGCCGCCGTCTTCAGCTTCTCCCCTGACGTCATGTGACGGCCGGCTCACTCTGTTGTTCCCGTCTTGTGTTGCAGCTCAAGTCGGGAGGCGGAGGACGCCGGCGAGGCGGTCAGCGGCATCGAGGGAAAGGTCTGAGCGCGGCGACGATCTCCACAGCGGTGCCTGCAGGAGCAGCAGGGACCGCCTGAACACATCATCTCTGTTAGGGGGGGGGGGGGGGGGGCTGCATGGCCCTCTAGTGGCTGTGTGCAAAGACCGACTGCCCAAGTTTCTGTAATATGAATCCATAATTCAACTATTTGCTTCCAGAAAGTGATGGATTTTCCACATTAAGTTCATTTAAATCTTTATTTGTGGAGGGTATATTTGAGTTTTTTGCAGTTCTGAAATGGGTAGACTACCTTACACAACCGTTTTCTATTAGAAGACAAACTTCCTTTTATAGCATTAAGCGTCCCCCCCCCCCCCGGCCAGCAGAGGCATCAGTCACTTTCCCTGCCTGAACTTTGGACATAATATAATGTTTTGTTGTTGTTGCTGCTCGTTCTCTTTTCCTCATTCTTCACCTCCACCTGACTTTCATCAGTGCATCCTCTTCAGCGTAGAGTTTTGCGTACTGCCACGTCGGTCACACGAAGAAGTTCTGTTCAGTAGAAAAGCGCCTCGTCATTGAGACGATAGAGTCCATTCATGGAATTGACGGTAATAATCAGGAGTATTCGTGTCCGTGACGCGAAGCGAAACATTTAATGAATCGGGTTTGTTCGAAGCTCGTTCGTAGCTCTGAAGCCGGGTTACTCTACCGTTCTGTAGGGCGGCAGCTGAAGTCATTGTCTGGAGATTTGCTTTCCCGGTGTTCTTAAAACATCTCGTCATGGATAAAGAGTAAAGTCGCCTACTTAGTTTACCAGGAAATATCTCGACCCAGTCTGACCACTAAAAATCCAGAAGCTGACAATCTCGTGCACAAATACATCCAGCGGTGGTGTTGCACACCATAAATGTCAGAAAGCCAAGTGAGAACATATTTAATTCATAATAAAATGATGCAGATGTGACTCGAGTGCACATCATGTCTTCCTGCTCGATATAAATCAGAATGTGGCTGCAAACCAGATATTTTAAGGCTTCAAGGGGAAAAACTAAACGCGTGTCAGACACAGGAAGTGAATGCTTTTCATGTGACCCGAGATAAAATCTCTTATATAAACTATGTCAATAATTTACAGTTTCAACTCCAGTAGTGCATCGGCCAGATAAACCTTTTGACAGAAACAGTGTGATGTTTTTGTTGAGGGTATAAAACGTGGAAAAAGAAGCGGCGCAGAACACTCCCATTAAAATCAACAGCAGGATGGTCAGAGCAGCGGCCATTTTTATGTGCACCGTTGCCACTGTGATCGTTGTAGCGGGCTAACTTTTACATAAACTGAACTGTCTTAAGGCAGGTCGCGAACTTACGTATGTCAGGTTTTGCAGTAACGACTAAAACAAGCAGTGGAGTAACGTTACGAAGCGTAGAGAATAAACGAGTGACAACTTTGTACGGCTCACTTTCTGTAGCCGGTGTAGCATGAAAGCGTCGTGGAATTACCACGCTAGCTAGCGTACAGCTGGCCAGTAAGCTAGCTAGCGTACAGCTGGCCAGTAAGCTAGCTAGCCTACAGCTGGCCAGTAAGCTAGCTAGCGTACAGTGGCCAGTAACCTAGCTAGCCTACAGCTGGCCAGTAAGCTAGCTAGCCTACAGCTGGCCAGTAAGCTAGCTAGCCTACAGCTGGCCAGTAAGCTAGCTAGCGTACAGCTGGCCAGTAAGCTAGCCAGCGTAAAGCTGGCCAGTAAGCTAGCTAGCGTAAAGCTGGCCAGTAAGCCAGCCAGCGTAAAGCTGGCCAGTAAGATAGCTAGCCAGCGTAAAGCTGGCCAGTAAGATAGCTAGCCAGCGTAAAGCTGGCCAGTAAGCTAGCTAGCGTGGTAATTTTGCCATGCTGTAATGCTACACTGGTCACAGAAGATGAGACCGAAAAGCAGGCTGGAGTCCTAGAGGTCCTTCTGCCTCACTTCTCGCCGCTCCAGTGGACAAGCTAACTAGCTAGCTAGTTGAACACTCGACGCCCCAGTAGTGCATTCTGCTCCTATTCTATTTATATGGTCACGCAGTGTACAAGTTAACTTTTATGGTAACTGAAAAGTTTTTTGGGGATTTACAGTTTCAAGTTTTCTTCTTCAAAAGCCCCAAAGTCCTCTCACACACATGCTGATTTCATGCTGGTCAGTCTGTTCTGAATTCCCCGTTTTATAAAGATCACAAACGTACTGAACTGCCACATTATTACACCTTTTCTTTTCTTTTGTTGAAGAGACATGTTTTGTTTGTAAAAATACAGCGTTGTGCAGAGGAACTAAGGATGAGAATAATATGCCATTTCAATTTAAGTGGTGCCAGTTTGTGTTGTAAATCCTTTTAAATAAAGATGTTATAGAAAAGTGACCCGTGGATCATACTTTATTTTTTTACAGATGATTTGCACATCGAGTAACAGGATTGAGCTGTTTGTGTACTTTAGATTTACTTTGCAGATCAGATACTTGCTCACATGCCGTCGTTCTCCGACTAGCATTCTACATTAGCTTGCAGATGCCGTTTGACCTCCTTTATTATATTGCTGGTTATTTACAAGACAAATGTACATTTCATACCCAAAGGCCTTTACAGATAACACAGAAAAGAAATGATAAAAAAAACAATAACAGCGAGCAAAACCTGAATAACCATGCACACCTAAATACAACTATTTAAATTAAAAACAATGGGAAACGGGGAGTTCTTTAGCTTGGGTTTATAAGTAGTCAGCGTTATCTAAAGCCGGACCTCTTCTGGGGACAGTAATCCAGATCCGGCTGGACTGAGAGGTCCTCGAGGCTCCTCCGGGGTCAGGAGACGTGATGAGTATCTAAGAAATACACTGTCGATTCTTTGAGAAACAACAAATTCAAACTCCATCGACATGATCGACAGGAGATGTATGGGTTCAATACTTCAGCTTTATTATTAGTGGAGTGAGTCTATAATCACCAACAGGAAGCTGTGGAGAGAGATTTTAAATCGCTTTCACATCAACAACAATGTCACGGCCTCGGGACTCCGGGTAACGGCAGCCCACCGTCGATGCAAAGGCCTTTCAATCAAATCCCTTCAATAGTTCAGAAAGAGTCACCCTTCCAGTCGTAATTGTTTTCAAACACCCTTCGGCTTTAATGTGGTTGTCTGTAACAACTGATTGCTTCGCTAACGTTTCAATCAAAGTTTCCCTCTGAATCTCGGTGTTCGGCTCATATGGAAATGTGAATGTTGTGCGATGCGGAGCCCCGGGAGCAATGAGCGACGTGATGAATGCAGGTTGCACTCTTTTAACAGTTTATGAAAGTATTAAACGAAAAAACATGTCCCTGTGATTCTGTTCAGGGAGACGAAAAAGCAGTGACGGTGAACACACACGAAAGGGAGGTATGGGAAGAAAGAAACAGCACGTGTCCGTCTGATTTGATTGGCCTGACGGGCCGTCGGTGAGCGGCCTCATCGCTGAGTCAGCGGCACCGAATGGGCCGAGTCATTGTTTCCTCTCTGCGTGATATGAAGGGACTTTATGATTGCTTTAGTGGAGATCCTCAAAGGGCGAAGATGTATTCATTGTGATGCGACGCAGCGTCACGCGCACATTTTGTCAAGCGCAGACTGAGCAGTCAGCAACGTTGGTGTCCAGAGTGAATCTATTAAGAAATATAAGACTGCTGTGACTTGTTAGGACTCACAATTTAATGACATATTATACAATGACTTTATGACTTTTCTGAAAAGTACCTCTTATCGACTTATGGGATACTATACAATATGTTTATTACATTTTGGAAGTGGCTGAGGTGAGCAGCACCATTGAATAGCTCCGCCCGCCAACTGGAACCCGAAAGGCAGCACTTTGCAGCCTGTCGTTGACTGACAGACATCGCACTCATTAAAGCACCGAAACAGAGACTCAGTACACGAGCCTGTCAGGATCTCACCTTTTAACTCTATGAACAGAAATATATTTAGAACACGCTAAAGCAAGGGGATGAAGCAGAAAAGCAGAATGAGTCTATAGTTCAATAAAATAATACTTTGAAATGGTCCATTGTGCACAATGAGTGCTTTTACTGTCTTATTAGTACTTTTAAAAGTACTATTCAGTGAAGGAGAAGCAAACTGACGCACACATGTATGGATCTCCATAGCTGCACACAGGAAGGTGCTGGATGTGCTCACAGAGATATTGATCCGTTGATTGACAGTCAGGTGGACCAGTGGGTTTGTGTACACGCCTCACGACCTCAGCGTGGGCGGGACTGAAAGTGTTGATGCAGCTAAAATTGATCTGAAGCTGTCAAACAGTTCCACACAGACTGCAGTAGTTCTAGTAGTACAGTAAGCAGTTGTACCTGCTGATGTAACACGTCTATCAGAAATAATAAGACGACACTGACAGCATTCATCTGACAGGAACAGCTCAGCCCGTCATGGAAACAGTATAATCTGCAATCAGCAGCTTCTTATGAAATCAGATACGATCAGCTTCACACAACCGCAGTTCAGAGAGTTGCGTGTGAAACTAAAGACCAGCAACTCATCAGTGAAGACAATTTATGTCCTTCACATGAAAACAGTCTTTTCAAAGTGAACATCCGTCGTCACAGGAAACCACCGAGTTAAGTTGAAGTAAAGATGGTGAAAGACTTGATAAAGTTACAGTTCCTGTACTTCACTGCTGCGGTGAGGATTCTCCTTGTATTGAGTGCGTCCTACTTCTTCTTCTTTCCTTTCTTTTCAAACTAACCGACACACACTCCCACACACACACACGCACTCTTACACTTATTTCATACCCACGTGTGGCGTGTAAGCCGACCTCTATAGTGTGTTTTATTCCCCGTTAAATAATCGTGGCCTAGCCGCCATTATGGAGTATTTCATCACGTGACTACTTTATGTGAACACGTCCGCCATCTTGTTCGCTCTCTCTCTCTCTTTTGTCTCCCCCCTCTTCTTCCACACACACACACACACACACACACACACACACACACACACACACACACACGTGATTGTTTGTGTTGTATGTTGTCTGCTCGTAGATGTTTGTTGATTTATTGGTTTCTATCAGTGATGTAAAGGAAGTGAGCTCTTCTATGTGAAGCAGCAGGTTCTGTGATCATGTCGTGCGTATGTGTTGCAGTACTAGCTGGTTGTTTTCGTCAGAGCTCACGTTCAACCCTTCACTCTTCACTCTGGACGTGGATCAGTGCTTTGGTGGCTGCATGCTGTCAGAAACGTGCTGAACAAAGCAAAATAAGAAGAACAGAGAAAACACAGACACCACCACACGCTTAGTGGGTCACCAGAGATGATGGAGAGGAACTCTTCTATTACATTTGTGTTTTTAGATAATTCTACCTTTTAATACAAAATACTACTTTGATGTGGACGACACCGTTATGTTCAGTTCTGCCTCATCCTCAGCATGCTATTGAATTCAAACACTTCTTTTATTTCAGAAGTGGAATCTAACATGTTGTCATTGATCAATGAATATTGCAGAATTATGAATGATTATAGACAATACTACGCCTCACACGGCGCACCACTATGTTGCAGTTTGAGCTGGTCTGGTTGTTAGGAAATGACAAATATAATATATATATTATCAATAGAACTAATATTAAAAAATATAAGATTTCACTAATAATGGGGAACCAAAATAATGCTGGTTCAGTAGTTCAAAGAGGAATTAAAATGTCTACGAAATAATTATTTATTATCACAATAATATAATGCAATTAACATTAAATCACCTTTCTTAACCAAAGGAAAAGACTGATACAGAGAATACTAAACCATCAATTTGGAACTTTGATTAATATTCAAGGTAATAATTCGAACCAAATACGACCATATCAACAGCTGATGAAGTCTTTCAGAGTTCCTGACTATTCGTAGAAGTCGTTTGTAGCTGTAAGTGTGATGTGAACACATCTATTAAAACAGAGGAGAGAACACTGGACAGCATTAATGTGAGAGGAAGATCTCAGCCTGTCACGTAAACACTCCTATAATCTATAATCAGCCAGCAGCTTCTCGTGAAATCAGATATAATCACTTTCACAGAAACACACTCAACCCACATGCTGTTCATGTTTACTGCCTTCACAGTGTGGTCCGGGTATACACCAAGACCTATTTATTTACAATGTCTAAATAGCTTATGTCTCATTAATACATGTATGATTAATCCTTAATAACTGTTTCAGAGAGCAGGGAGAGCGTAACAGTTCAAAAACCTCTACTACACATTATCACGTCCTGTTTTACATAACACATAAAAACATGAAAGCCAGAATGACTTAAATATGTTTTATTGAATTTGAAAATGGCATGACCATTCTGAATTTATAATGTAACCATATTTAATCATTGCAACCATTAAACGCCGTCCTCACTGCTATATCATAAGAAATCATAATTATCAATATTAATTCAACTTTTACCACTAAGAGCACAAAACATGACACAATAAAATGATTATAACGAGTTAATAATCAGTCAGTAATCAGAGCTTTCTTCCACGTTGTCTTCCTGCTCTGATGCATCCACCCTCCTCCATCCTACATCACCCTCCACCATCACCCTCCTCCATCACCCTCCTCCATCACCCTCCTCCATCCACCATCACCCTCCTCCATCACCCTCCTCCATCCTCCATCACCCTCCACCATCACCCTCCTCCATCCTCCATCACCCTCCTCCATCACCCTCCTCCATCCTCCATCACCCTCCTCCATCACCCTCCTCCATCGCCCTCCTCCATCCTACATCACCCTCCTCCATTACCCTCCTCCATCCACCATCACCCTCCTCCATCCTCCATCACCCTCCTCCATCACCCTCCTCCATCCTCCATCACCCTCCTCCATCACCCTCCTCCATCGCCCTCCTCCATCCTACATCACCATCCTCCATCACCCTCCTCCATTACCCTCCTCCATCCACCATCACCCTCCTCCATCCTCCATCACCCTCCTCCATCACCCTCCTCCATCCTCCATCACCCTCCTCCATTACCCTCCTCCATCCACCATCACCCTCCTCCATCCTCCATCACCCTCCTCCATCCTCCATCACCCTCCTCCATCCTCCATCACCATCCTCCATCACCCTCCTCCATCACCCTCCTCCATCCTCCATCACCCTCCTCCATTACCCTCCTCCATCCTCCATCACCCTCCTCCATCACCCTCCTCCATCACCCTCCTCCATCCTACATCACCATCCTCCATCACCCTCCTCCATTACCCTCCTCCATCCACCACCACCCTCCTCCATCACCATCCTCCATCACCCTCCTCCATCACCATCCTCCATCACCCTCCTCCATCCTCCATCCTCCATCACCCTCCTCCATCCTCCATCACCCTCCTCCATCACCCTCCTCCATCCACCCTCCTCCATCACCCTCCTCCATCCTCCATCCTCCATCACCCTCCTCCATCCACCCTCCTCCATCACCCTCCTCCATCACCCTCCTCCATCCTCCATTACCCTCCTCCATCCTCCATCACCCTCCTCCATCACCCTCCTCCATCCCCTCCATCCTACATCACCATCCTCCATCACCCTCCTCCATTACCCTCCTCCATCCTCCATCACCCTCCTCCATCACCCTCCTCCATTACCCT
>JAFEUB010001617.1:242500-267500 GCA_024529925.1 Ophthalmolycus amberensis | reverse complement strand
GATGTGACCTCAACTTTGTCAAATCGAACACATTCAAGTTAAAATCCCCCAAATGTAAATCAAATCATAAGTCATTGATTATATTTGTAGTAAATTCACATTTCTGCAATCAATGTATATGCAGTAATGATCTGTGTGTGCAGTCAGCAGACTCATGACTGACAGACAGGAAACGATGCAGCATGTGATCAGTGAGGCTGTTTGTAGTCTGATAGCAGCCTCACTGTTTCCTGTTCACTCTCCTACAGACGGATCAGAGCAGCGTGAAGCTGCTGCTGATGCTGACTCAGCATTTACTGCTGATGCTGCTTCACATTACAACACCTCAACAAGATAATCACAATGGGGGCTTTTATTGTGAAGAACTCACAGGAAACACAATGTATTCATCACTGAGTACTGAGAGACGATCACGTCTCGCTGCCTCTGATTGGCTGAACCCTTTTAGGCGTTCCAGTCGTCAGTCTCGGGCCTTTCTCAACACCAAGTACACAAGTACGGACTTGTGTACTTGGAAGTATGGACTATAATATAATCCGGTTCTTCACTTCACAGTATTTTTACGATCAAACCAAATATGACAACCCTGCTTTTTAAATTTTCATTTAAAATAAAATAAAAATGATTTATATATATATATATATATATATATATATATATATATATATATATATATATATATATATATATATATATACGTACATATATATAATTGTGGATATATTTATATATACATACATTTGTGTATATATTAAAAGAATATGTCAATAAAGTGACACTTAATAAAATTAAATAGATTTTAAATTCTACAGATATGAAGAAAAAATATTGAGTATAACCAAATCAATTTCTGAAGCAAAACTGATTCATATTTACGAAGGATCTGAGCAAAAGTCATTTTGATTTACTTAATATCTGGGTGAACTTGATTTGTATTTATTAATCCTCTGAGGGAAATTGATTCATATTTACTGATTATTTGAGTGAAATTGATAAAAGCTTACTTATTAAATATCTGGATAAACGAGCAGTCACGCTGCCAATATTCTCAACTACACAGTTAAAGATTCTCAGAGGTGAATTTAATGATGAAATAGCAAGTTTTTCTTGTTTTTGTCGTATTGTCATAACAAATGTTCCCCTTTAATCTACTCTTCTGTGATTGGCTGAAAAGGAAGGAGACGTTTAAACACAGTCCTGTTGTTAAATGCAGGTTCAACTGTCTGAATATAAATGTAACAACATCACAATAAGTTTTAGATGAACATTGCAAATACATTTAAAAACAAATATGTGTCTATTTCTCCAGAACTCCAGGCTGAAGGAAATCACACATCAACAGGTAAATAGAGAAAGAAAAGAGAAACAAAGAACCAGTGAAGCAGAATCAGAAGTCAAGTTTTAGTTTTATCTTTCATTAATTCAACTCATTTCTTGACTGACGACTCTCTTGTTTCTGTTGAGAAGCTGTCAGGTTGGTGGGAGGAGACAGTCGCTGTGCAGGAACTCTGGAGGTGAAACTGGGAGACTGGAGACCAGTAGATTACTATGCACTGGAGCCTGAAGGAAGCAGCTGTTGCCTGTAGAAAGCTGGACTGTGGCTCTGCTGTTTCTATGAGACGGAGAGAGGAGTCCTCAAAGAGATCTGTGTGGGGGATCAACCCTGACTGTGTTCAGTCTGGATCTGATCTGAGAGAGTGTTTAACATGTCATATTCCTCTTCCTCCATCCTGGATCTCACCTGCTCAGGTAAGCCCATCAGTGACAGTCATCAGTGACATCATCTATGACAGTAATGTATCCATGTTGACACACATGCAGCAGCTAGAATGGCAGCAGACTTGTCTGATGATCTGCTGCCTCAGTAAACCAGGTGCTGAATGCACCAAGATATCTTTATATATGGAACCTCCATGTCTGCTGCTCCAGGAGTCCTCTGGGCCGACCAGCAGCCTGAAAGGACTCCTCCTTCAGCTCCACAGCTTTCTTATTCACTGGTTTCCACCAGCAGCTGCTTTGGTTTCCACCATAACAGCCACCAATGACCTACTGGACACAACTTAGAGCAGCTCAGCTCAGCCGGGGGCTCGTCAGTATCTCCACACCGTCCTTCAGCCTGGACACTCCTGAAGGAGAGAGTCCAGCCCCATCTCTCTGAGATGTTAGGGATCATTTTATCAACAGATTCATATTCTGGGTCACAGATCTTCTCAGAAATATAAGACTGAATGTTATTTAGTGTCTGGTGTCTTTTATCTCTCTCTCATTCATCTTCTATCATCTCTCAGACTCTGTCAGGCTGGTGGATGGGACGAGTCTGTGCTCAGGCAGACTGGAGGTGAAGTCTGACCAGTCTAACCAGTGGTGGTCCTCAGTGTGTGAAGATGACTTTGACCAGCAGGATGCAGAGGTGGTCTGTAGGGAGCTTGGCTGTGGGGCTCCTTCAGTCCTCCAGGGGGCGCTCTATGGAGAAGTGGAGGCTCCAATGTGGACCAGAGAGTTCCAGTGTGGAGGCCGTGAGTCTGCTCTCCTGGACTGTAGAAGCTCAGGCTCAGATAGAAACACCTGCTCACCTAACAAAGCTGTTGGACTCACCTGCTCAGGTAGAAGAGGAGCTGCAGCTTTGATCTGGTTCATTTCTGTTCTACTGAAACTCACTTTGTTCTTTACTGACGACTCTCTTGTTTCTGTTCAGAACCTGTCAGGTTGGTGGGAGGAGCCAGTCGCTGTGCAGGAACACTGGAGGTGAAACTGAGGAGACTGGAGACCAGTAGGTTACTCTGGCTGGACCCTGAAGAAAGCAGCTGTTGTCTGTAGAGATCTGGACTGTGGCTCTGCTGTTTCTACCAGACGGAGAGAGGAGTCCTCAATGAGATCTGTGTGGAGGATCAACTCTCACTGTGTTCACTCTGGATCTGCTCTGAGAGAGTGTTTAACATCAGATCTCAATTCCTTCATCGTGGATCTCACCTGCTCAGGTAAGCCCATCAGTGACATCATCTATGTGCTAATCTACTTCCTATGTTCTGGTCCAGTCCCTCCCTCACTACATCCTGTGAATCTGTCTCTGAAACACTCTCTGAGGTGCTCTCTCCCTTCATGAGCTTCACCTGTCTCTTCCTTATTCGTGTCCGTTAGATTCCACATTGTCTGCTTTCAAACGTGACTTGTTTGCATGTTTAACTCTACTGGCTCAGCACCTGGTGCTGCTGAAGTGGAGACATGTTTCTTCTTCTAGTTGAAGGCACATCTTCTGAGGTGTGGATACTTGTGTCCATCAGTACGTCCCATAGCTCTTCATTCATGCAGGTGTTTCCCTTCATTTGATCTCAATGTAAACGTGCAGAGAGAGAATCTCTTTCTCAGCAGCAAAGCTGTCCAGGTGGAACACTGATCCTGTTTATCTCTCAGTAAAGCTCTTCTGATGTTCTCACGTTGCTCCTCATAGATGTCAAGCTGCACGATGTCTTTGTCCTGATGTTTCTCTTCTGTCTGCATGTGAGGAGAGTTCACAGCGTTAAAGCCTGTGGACAGCAGTTGTGTCTTTTAAAGGTGTTTCCTTCACTGATGCTGTTGATGAATGTTCATCATAATCCTGCAGCTCTGAATCAGCTCCGTTGAACAGTAAAGGGAGATCTGTCACACACACTGAACCCAGAAGCCACTGGTAGTCCTCCAGCTGTGCATCTCCTGCATGTAAAGAAAGATTCAGAAAGTCTCACTGAGTGTCAACAACAATGTTCCTCTGCTCAGCATCTTACATCAGTGTGCAGCAGTAGGTCTCTGTGTTCAAAGCCCTTCTCCTCCAAGTGAGTCCAGAATAGCGTTCTCTGTAGAGTCCTGGTCCCAACACAACTCACAATCTTCAAGGCAACATCCCTCCTTCCTTCATGTTGAACATCTTCCACCACAACGCTGCTGGTGGATTCTACATGATAGTGAAGGAAGTAGAGGAACATTCTCTACGTTAGCGCAACATGATAATAATAATAATAACTTTCTTTATATTCATTCGAGTATAAAGAAGTTGGAAATGAAGGAAGGTCTTGCTTCTTTAACTGCCGTTTGTCCTCACTGCATCTTTCCAACTCTCAGAAAATACATGTAGACCTGTTTTTCCATTTTGGTTCCTTTCTCCTACAGTCTCTTTAAATCCTGGATGGATTCATTTCATTAAAAAAATTCTCAAATGTTTTTCTTGTTTTTGTCATATTGTCATAACAAATGTTCCCCTTTAATCTACTCTTCTGTGATTGGCTGAAAAGGAAGGAGACGTTTAAACACAGTCCTGTTGTTAAATGCAGGTTCAACTGTCTGAATATAAATGTAACAACATCACAATAAGTTTTAGATGAACATTGCAAATACATTTAAAAACAAATATTTGTGTATTTTTTGACATTTACTTAAAACAACAAATATGTGTGTATTTCTCCAGAACTCCAGGCTGAAGGAAATCACACATCAACAGGTGAATAGAGAAAGAAAAGAGAAATAAAGAACCAGTGAAGCAGAACCAGAAGTCAAGTTTTAGTTTTATCTTTCATTAATTCAACTCATTTCTTTACTGACGACTCTCTTGTTTCTGTTGAGAAGCTGTCAGGTTGGAGGGAGGAGTCAGTCGCTGTGCAGGAACTCTGGAGGTGAAACTGGGAGACTGGAGACCAGTAGATTACTCTGACTGGAACCTGAAGAAAGCAGCTGTTGCCTGTAGAGATCTGGACTGTGGCTCTGCTGTTTCTATCAAACGGAGAGTGGAGTCCTCAAAGAGATCTGTGTGGAGGATCAACTCTCACTGTGTTCAGTCTGGATCTGCTCTGAGAGAGTGTTTAACATCAGGTTCCTCTTCCTTCATCATGGATCTCACCTGCTCAGGTAAGCCCATCAGTGACATCATCTATGTGCTAATCTACTTCATATGTTCTGGTCCAGTCCCTCCCTCACTACATCCTGGGAATCTGTCTCTAAAACACTCTCTGAGGGTACAGGGCCGAGATCCTTCTTGTGGCACTGGCACCTCTGTGTCACTCAGCGTCAGTCTGTGGCACTCAGCGTCACTCAGCGTCACTCAGCGTCAGTCTGTTGCACTCAGCGTCACTCAGCGTCAGTCTGTGGCACTCAGCGTCACTCAGCGTCACTCAGCGTCAGTCTGTGGCACTCAGCGTCACTCAGCGTCACTCAGCGTCAGTCTGTTGCACTCAGCGTCACTCAGCGTCAGTCTGTGGCACTCAGCGTCACTCAGCGGCAGTCTGTGGCAGTTCAGCGGAAAGTGTCAGCTCTGGCCAGGGGCGGACTGGCCATCGGGGATACCGGGGGAATCCCCGGTAGGCCGACGGGGTTTGGGCCGGTCTCTGACGTCGCCGGCCCCGACTATATTATATGCTTCACAGAACACGTTCAATTTACTCTAATACCGAAAGTCAATAATCAGTGAAAACTGTATCAACAGTATAAACTGACATTATACTACTCCTCGCGATCCGAGGACGCCATAGCACGGCTGGACACTACGGTGCTTTTAAAAACTTTTCTCCATAACCGCGGTCTGCACCGTGCGGTCGTGCCGGGCGACGGTCGGGGCGGGGCCGGCGGAGGTGCGAATGGCCGCCGTAGACCGGCGAAATACAGGGGCGGCTCGACTGTCACGGCGTCCATGAATCGAGAAGGACTTCTTACTGGAACTGAAACGATGTACTGGGATTAAATTCTTTGTCAACAAAGAATTTGGTAAGTGACAAACTGCGTTTGTTTTTTTACATCTGCAGTAACGTTTTTATGAATAATATTTGATGGCTCGTGCTCTTGTGTGGTGGAATGCGTGGATCCGCTGCAGGTCTGCTGGATTGATGTGCTTTGTTGTCATATGAATATATGTGACTGGTTCTTATGACTTTGTGGCTGTCATTGTGTTAATTACGTTGATTTGACTATGCGTTGTCCGTTATTGACGTAGCGTCCCGTCATGCACGGATTCATGTATCTGCAGCTTGCGTCACTCGCTCGGAAACGAAGCCGTTTTGAGTGCGAGCCAGCAGCATGGCACCGGTACCAAAACGTAAATCCTTTAAAGGTGGAGCTGAAAAGCTCAGGGAGAAAAAGAAAAGATATCTGGAGGAAGGTGCATCAAAATATTTAAAAATCTCTGACTTATTTGGGAAACCACCGACTGGTGACAGTGTTATGATGGTAAGTTGTGGCATTGACTTGGCCAATGTTAGCTTCGTCCAGTGGGCCAACAATCAACTACAGGAGCAGAGTGAGGAGACTGAGCTGGAGGTAGAGACCACTCTGCCACAGAAACGGGGAAGAAGGAAGAAATCCATGCCTGGAGAGATGTCCCGAGATGAGGCTGTGGCTGATGCCGAAACATCGTACAAGATTGAGGTCCACAATCGAATCATGGACACAGTCGCAGGAAGCATGCACCAGCGTTTCCTCAAGAATAGCACTTTGTATGCTGATCTAGCACTTCTGGACCCGAAACACTTCAGCCAGGTAACATCTTACGGCGATAGTTTCCCAGAGGCAGCACTCCAAGAGTTGAGCAAGTGTTTGCTGCCATTTGATGACAGAGCAACAGTGGCCGAGTTACAAAGCGAGCTCAAACGTCTGGCACGACAGTGGGATAGGCTGAAGGCATCAGTATTTGAGGAGTACACAACCAAGACAACAGAACCCGAGCCGGAGGATGCTGAAGATGAGGCAGAGATGGTTTACAAAAAGTGCTCATCTTGCAAGGACTGTCCAATCTGTTGCTACCGAGTTCTGAAGCAGTACAACCTCCTGACAGATGCATACCACATCATAGGCCTTGCATACAGGTTCCTGATGACCCTCTCTGTCACACAGGTAGCATGCGAGCGAAGCTTTTCAACGCTGAAATATATCAAAAACAGGCTCAGGAGCTCGCTCTCTCAACAGCACCTGGAGGCTTTTATGTTGATGGCTACTCAGACAGATGTTTTGCAGATGCTGGACAGTGAGAAAATCATAGACGGTGTTGCAGAAAAGAGTGAGCTGCTGCAAAAACTACTCATGTAGTGAGGTAATAATAACACATGAGTATACTGATATTGTTTTTTATTACCATGTGACTATAATGCACCTGGGCTGGCAGAGTTAGTTTAGGTTCTGTTACTTAACTTATTGTTTTGTTATGCACCTTCAACACCCGATACGTGCGATGCATTGAGTGGGCAACGCGCCGTGCATTGAGAGGGCAGCGCGCCGTGCATTGAGTGGGCAGCGCGCCGTGCATTGAGTGGGCAGCGCGCCGTGCATTGAGTGGGCAGCGCGCCGTGCATTGAGTGGGCAGCGCGCCGTGCATTGAGTGGGCAACGCGCCGTGCATTGTGAGGGCAGCGCGCCGTGCATTGAGTGGGCAGCGCGCCGTGCATTGAGTGGGCAGCGCGCCGTGCATTGAGTGGGCAGCGCGCCGTGCATTGAGTGGGCAGCGCGCCGTGCATTGAGTGGGCAGCGCGCCGTGCATTGAGTGGGCAACGCGCCGTGCATTGTGAGGGCAGCGCGCCGTGCATTGAGTGGGCAGCGCGCCGTGCATTGAGTGGGCAGCGCGCCGTGCATTGAGTGGGCAGCGCGCCGTGCATTGAGTGGGCAACGCGCCGTGCATTGTGAGGGCAGCGCGCCGTGCATTGAGTGGGCAGCGCGCCGTGCATTGAGTGGGCAGCGCGCCGTGCATTGAGTGGGCAGCGCGCCGTGCATTGAGTGGGCAGCTCGCCGTGCATTGAGTGGGCAGCGCGCCGTGCATTGAGTGGGCAGCGCGCCGTGCATTGAGTGGGCAGCGCGCCGTGCATTGAGTGGGCAGCGCGCCGTGTATTGAGTGGGCCGGTCTGACAGTAACTCCCGGGCCACTTTTTTCCCCCAGTCCGCCCCTGGCTCTGGCAGGCGAGCATAGTTCGGACCCGTCAAGAAGCTGCGGAGCTGAGGGGGCGGAGCCACATTTCCTGAGACATTTCCTGAGAACACCCATTGTTGTTACGACAGATCAGCTTCCATAAATCAGTTTTATGATTTTAGTTGAGTCACCGGAGCCCCCTGTTCTCTGTATGCATCCTTAGAGTAAGTACGTTGTACTTTTTTGTTTCTCATTCATTTTATTTAAGTATGATTTTGCTGGTTTTGCAACAAAATGGAACATAATACACTTTCCAAATTATTACTTTTATCGTCATTTACAACAATCGGCTAAAATAATGAAAATAAATCATCCGTTTCATTATCATATCATAAAATCAATTCTAACGTACAGGGAGCCAGTGCAGAGAAGCCAGGATCGGTGTGATGTGATGTCGTCTGTTAGAACCAGTGAGAAGCCGAGCTGCTGCCTTCTGAACTCGTCGGAGGAGAGAGAGTGACGTTTGGCTGATGCCAGAGAGAAGGAGGAGTTGCAGTAGTCGAGTCTTGAAAAGATGAATGCATGAATGACTTTTTCCAGATCAGGGTGAGAGAGGATTTTGGAGATGGTTCAAATTTGAAGAGAACAGGACGTGGACAACTTTTGTGGTTTGACTGCTTGAATCTGAATCAAAAACTACTCCCGAGTTTCTGGCAGTGGACTTCATGTTTACGGACAGAGGCCCAAGGGCACTTTTAATGGGAGTTATGGTTTGGGGACTAAATATTATGATTTCTGATTTTGAGTTATTGAGTTGAAGAAGATTTTGTGCCCGTCACGACTCTAAGGTACAGCAAAGACTCAGATGCAGAGATAGTGTAATGGAAAACATTCCTATACCCGCTTTGCGTGAGTCTTTTCATGCTAAAATACAAAAAACAAAACCAGGTTATTAAGTATTTATTCTCTGCACAGAGAAGGTTCAATCATCACAACAGAATGCGTTCAGTCTCAGTGAGGAAGAACCAAGAAAAAAAGTGAACAAGCTTTCTTTATACAGAATGAGCAAAGGTGGGGGCCGATGTTACACACACTTCAGTCTCAGACTGAAAGGAACATTCAAAAACAAACGGTCAGCAAGCAAAGCAAGCGGCCCAAAGGCCTTGGTGCTGGAACATTCTCACACAACACAGCCAGTTATCTTTGTGAACAGGCAAGGGAGAATTCTTCTTCTGCACAACAGAGACACGGTGAAGTTCAACAAAGTTCAGAGCAAAATTACTTATGCATGAATACGATATACTGAGTAGAAATATATACTAAGTAAGTAGAAATATATACTACATAAAAAATGACCATTACAATAGACACTGGAGACGAGGTGAAGTAGAAAACAAGGTATTGTACTCGGCACCAAAACAGTCAAACACAGGGAGTCAGTCCGTAAAGGCAAAACAAAAACGACAAGGCGCAGGCAAAAATCCAAAAACTGAGACAACAAGACAAAGTTACAAACCAAAGAAACAAACACGGGAGAAATCCTGGGAGACGATGAACACACGGGTGGGACAAAGACCATCTGATAACCAGAACAGGGAAAGCAGGGAGTACACAGTGTATGTGTGGGGTTGGCAGAGGGAAATGCCACGGCAGGTGATTAAGCACAGGTGAAGTGAATGAAAGCAATCAGGAGACACACCCAGGAGACACACACACACACACACACACACACAGAGAAATCGTGACAGTGCCATCCGACAGTTGACATTAAGACGGTCTGAAATAGCCGCTGGGCTTCTGGGGTCATCAGGTCTCAAGGGAAGGTATATCTGTGTGTCGTCTGCGTAGCAATGAAAAGAGACATTGTGACGTTGGATGATTGGACCAACTGGGAGCATGTATATGGAGAATAAAATGTGACCTGAGATTGAACCTTGGGGTACACCACAGGTAATGATGAACCCAGCAGCACTAATCCGTCTCTCAGCTTCTGTGCATCGTTTTGTAATGCAGCTCCAAAGGGCCTACTGTGGTAAGACCACGCTCACACTGCAGACAAGACACACGCTGTTTTTCTGTAAACATTAAAATAATCCTCCTCCCAGTCTGACTAAATATGTTAAGTTCATGATCTTTTGATATTTGTGTTTTGAGCTAACTTAGCTAGCTGGTTACTTAATATTATTATTATAAATATTATTGACTTATTGTATTATTTAATTGAATCTCTGAATTATTGTTTCATGACATCTTGTTATTTAGTGTCTGGTGTCTTTTATCTCTCTCTCTCTTTCTCTCTTTCATCTTCTATCATCTCTCAGACTCTGTCAGGCTGATGGATGGGACGAGTCTGTGCTCAGGCAGACTGGAGGTGAAGTCTATCCAGTCTAACCAGTCTAACCAGTCTAACCAGTGGTGGTCCTCAGTGTGTGAAGATGACTTTGACCAGCAGGATGCAGAGGTGGTCTGTAGGGAGCTTGGCTGTGGGGCTCCTTCAGTCCTCCAGGGGGCGCTCTATGGAGAAGTGGAGGCTCCAATGTGGACCAAAGAGTTCCAGTGTGGAGGCCGTGAGTCTGCTCTCCTGGACTGTAGAAGCTCAGGCTCAGATAGAAACACCTGCTCACCTAACAAAGCTGTTGGACTCACCTGCTCAGGTAGAAGAGGAGCTGCAGCTTTGATCTGGTTCATCTCTGTTCCACTGAAACTCACTTTGTTCTTTACTGACGACTCTCTTGTTTCTGTTCAGAACCTGTCAGGTTGGAGGGAGGAGCCAGTCGCTGTGCAGGAACACTGGAGGTGAAACTGGGAGACTGGAGACCAGTAGGTTACTATCACTGGAGCCTGAAGAAAGCAGCTGTTGCCTGTAGAGATCTGGACTGTGGCTCTGCTGTTTCTAGCAAACGGAGAAGTGGAGTCCTCACTGAGATCTATGTGGTTGATCAACTCTCACTAGTGTTCAGTCTGGATCTGCTCTGAGAGAGTGTTTAACACCAGTTTCCGCTTCCTCCATCGTGGATCTCACCTGCTCAGGTAAGCCCATCAGTGACATCATCTCTGACAGCAATGTTTCCAGTATGTTCCTTCCTCTGTCACAGTGACAGTCAGTGGGTTCCCACTGGTCTAAACTGTAATGTTAACCAGGACAACGACATCCTGAAGTGTCGATTGGTGGCTTGTTTCTGGAAGCTTCAAACCCTCCTGCTGAGCTCCACCTGGAGGACACACCTGTCAGTCTGTCTGACCTGTGACATCACGTCCTTATTCAGGGTCCATCTTGTTCAACGGAGGGTAAACATGAACTTTCATCACCTCTCTGTGTTTACAGATCTGCTGCGTCAGCCAATCATCACCGTGTCCTCCTCAATGTACTGGGGTCTCCGAGGCCCAGCAGCAGGGGGCTCCGGTGCTCAGGCGCTCCAACTTCTCCATCTGCTGCTCCGTCCAGCCACAGTACCCAGGAGGCTCCTTCCAGCTCACCTTCACCTCCTCCAAGCTCAGCACACAACTACACCCAGCCAGCTGTCAATCACTCTGCCCACTTCCTGTTTCCTGCTGCAGAGCCCGCCCACCAAGGCAGCTACAGCTGTGTTTATCACCTCTATGTTTTTAATCATAACTTCTCCTCTGAGAGCCGTCTGCTCTCCATCACCTGTCTTAGGTAAGCTGACTGTGTTCATGCAGGTTTGAAGATGATTGAGTAATACGTGTCAGTGATTGTAGATTGTTGGACTCATGATGTCGTGTGATGTGATGACTGTCCATGTGTTTGTTCAGATCCAAGACCTCTGATCATCAGAGCCATCGTCCTGCCGCTGGCTCTGCTGTTGCTGAACGTTGGCCTTTACGTCTACTGTAAGGTACGGAACACACGTCTGCTGTTTAGACCAGCCACTGAGATGAAGCTCTCGCTCTGTGTTCAGTGAACTGAAGACAGGACTGTGCTGTCATGTCTCTGCCAGGCGAACAGGGGGACAGATGCCGTGCAGACAGAAGAACACTGATGCTCGTTCGTTATAACCTGGGTGTTCCTGCAGCTGAAGAAGAAGAAGAAGACGAAGACGAAGAAGAAGAAGGAGCAGAGTAGCTCCTCCAACACACAACCACCACCAGCTCCCTTTGATACGCATGTTCCCTTGAAACCATCAGGCTGAATATGATCTCACATTATTCCAGCCCGTCTGTCTTACTCTCAACAATGTGTTGGTCTCTCCACACCTTCTGACTTCCTGTCTGTGGCTCTCAGCTCCAAGCCCATTGGTTCCTGCTGAAGACGTGAATCTTTAAAAACACCTCACAGATATAAAGTTTCATTTGAAAGTAGACTTGAGAGCAGGTTTACCCGGGTCCAAGCAGAAAGCAGAGACTATCAGGAACAATGTTAGTGTGAGATATTAGAACAAACATGAAACATTGACTTCTATCTTCTACATTCTGGAGAACGATACTCAATGTTCACAATCTGTTGCTGTTTGTCCTTTAAAAAACATAATGAACTTCATGACTTCACTTAGAGAGCAACATGTTGGCAGCAGGACAACATTTATCTGAAAGATAATCATAATAATACAAATATGAACAACGTCCCGCTGTGATCAGCCCCTAAAAACTCACTTTATTTGTGATGAAGAATTTTGACCATTTTGCTCATTGTTGTTGTTGAGGTATCCACCACGAATGTCCTGAGACACACCGCACCCTAAGAACCTATCTCTCCATTCTTCTGTTCAAATAATCGATACGCAAATTGTCTGATTGACTTGTGGAAATAGATTAAACAAAGACGTGCAACAGGGGGAAACTGTGGTTTCATCTGCAGGTGAAGGTTGATGTTATCTAACACCGCTCTGCTTTAGGAGCGAGGGGCCAGACATCAGGACAGCGTAACGGCAGCATCTTGTGCTTTGAGCACCTGGCTGACTCCGATACAAAGAAGTCTTCGAGGCGCATTCCAGTTCCACACCTACGGACGAGTGCGGGGCAATGAGCCCCGTGGAGCACTTTGCAGGAAGTCCTATCTCACGGTGTTATTTGTGTTTTATACGAGATGTTTATTCTCTTTTTACTTTCCATTGTCTGAGGATTTATGATCTATTGTTTTTTATCTATCAAAGAATGCATTTTCAGATATCAATATATTCGCTACATATAATCCCATTATTGCTTAGAGATGCTTCAATTATAAAAATGCTTTAATGTGTAACATTTTTATCATTTATCAAAATGTAATCATACGTGCTTGTAATATTGACTGTATGTTAAGGCAAAATGAAATAAGTGAACTTTGAGTTAAACTCACTCCGACATGATGTAAAGACAGCCAGGAGAGGAGGAAGGTGGTACATGGAGAAATCAACTATTGTGTAAGTTAGGAAGCATCCTGTTCAGTGAGGGCTAGGCAGGCACCTTACACAGGGGGGGGGGGGGGGAAGCGTTAAACTTCAAAAGTAGGCCTGTCAGAGGTGATAAGAACATGAAGAACTGTCTTGTCCAATGATTTACGAATGATCTGTTGTCCACCTTATATGGACCCGGAGGTTGCAGAAAGCGTGAAGAAGAAATGTATAAATATAGAGGGACAACAAAGGATCAGGGCGCTCTAGGCTCTTCACTCTTTTGGGGGTTTTTGGGTAAACTTGGTTCCTTGTGAACTTAGTGCTTTTGACATTTTATATTTCAATTTTTATTATTCATTTTTGTAACCTTTTTCTGAAACCTTTTGTAAAACCAAATAAAACGGGTCTGTATTTTGTACATTCCAACCAAAGTCCAGTGTTGCTCATCTCTGGTGGTGCTCTCGTAGTCTCCTCAAGGTAAGGGAGCTCCTCCCCTGGGATTGGCTGACAGCAGTAAATTCTTGAGACGTTGTGATTTGAATGACGTTGATGCTATAAGCTAATTAATGTACAGGTGTGCAGTTGAGATCAAAGGGAGGGGGTGGGGGGGGGGCATTGGCCCCCTCACGTTACGCCTCTGGCCCGACTTGGCGTAGCAGCTGGCGTGATCACATCACAACATGGTCTCTGGTTACTTTTATATTTGCACTCTTCACATGTTTCATTGCTGCACAGCAACTTCCCTCTGGATGAACCCAGTAGCCTCCATCTTAAATACACTGACTGGATTTTGAATAATAGAGTAAAACGTGACTGAAAGAAGAACAGAATAAAAAGCGTTGTTGGTGTGAGTGAGCAGTTTATTCTCTGGTAGAATGATTCAAGGGAAATATTTGTGAGCTCTCTGCTCTGATCGTCTTCACTGATGAGTTGCTGGTCTTTAGTTTTACACGCAACTCTCTGAACTGCGGTTGTGTGAAGCTGATTTCATAAGAAGCTGCTGATTGCAGATTATTGGACTGTTTCCATGACGGGCTGAGCTGTTCCTGTCAGGGGTCAATGACATGACATGCATATTTCTGTGTCCGAGTCCATTTTAAAATAATTGTATCAATTCATGACATATCATGTCATTCTATAAAACCTATCCAGTTTTGATACAATCACATAATTTATATTATTTTATGTTTTGGCATCTCAAACACTGAAAGTGTCAGGCGGTGCACCCGTCCTAGCAGATGAACAGACTAAAAACTATTAAAAAAGGTATTTAAATAATAAATTCTAAATAAAATACTATGGCATGCTTTTATTGTTTAAACAATTCAAATAAACATTTTTTTCCTTTTACAAATACCAATAGTTTTAAGCTGTTGAGATAATTTAAAAACGTTTGTCCAGCAATTTGAATGTTCTCAAATGTCTGTGGCACAGCTGTAAAGATGCGACTTTTATTATGAAATTAAAGTGCAGAACAGTAAACAGGATATTGCATCATCAACGGACCTTTATGGCAGAGTGATATCTTTTTAAAATATTGATAAAAACAGCTGCTTTCACTTGTGGTTCACTTCTCATGTCAGGCAGTACAGCCAATGTAAAACTAGAACCATTTTATTTTATCATACATTTCTTTATTTTATTTAAAATGTATAAAGTTGTTAGCAAGAACCAAAGCTAATGCTAGTGTAGTAGATGCCTCTTTAATTTGAAATGCGTTGCAAATGTCAGGTGGTGCAACTGCAAAGAATGTCACTTTATGATGTTATATTTAAAGCTCTAATATTATTTACACAGTTAAGTTAACGATATTATATACTTTCAAACTATTTACATGATAATAATGAATATTTTTTAAACTATTTAAGACGCCACTGTCAAGTCAAGCAAAATCAGCACAACACAGGGAGCATTAACAATGATCCGGCTGCAAGAGGGGCAGGAAAGCATTCAACTTCAAAAGTAGGCCTGTCAGAGGTGATAAGAACATGAGAACTGTCTTGTCCAATGATTTAAGAATGATCTGTTGTCCACCTTATATGGACCCGGAGGTTGCAGAAAGCGTGAAGAAGAAATGTATAAATATAAAGGGACAACAAAGGATCAGGGCGCTCTAGGCTCTTCACTCTTTTGGGGATTTTTGGGTAAACTTGGTTCCTTGTGAACTTAGTGCTTTTGACATTTTGCATGATTTTTTCGACATGCTATACTATGACTTTTCGACATGCTATACTATGACTTTTTAAACATGCTATACTATGACTTTTTAAACATGCTATACTATGACTTTTAAACATGCTATACTCTGACTTTTTAAACATGCTATACTATGACTTTTTAAACATGTTATACTATGACTTTTTAAACATGCTATACTCTGACTTTTTAAACATGCTATACTATGACTTTTTAAACATGCTATACTCTGACTTTTTAAACATGCTATACTATGACTTTTTAAACATGCTATACTCTGACTTTTTAAACATGCTATACTATGACTTTTTAAACATGTTATACTATGACTTTTTAAACATGCTATACTCTGACTTTTTAAACATGTTATACTATGACTTTTTAAACATGCTATACTATGACTTTTTAAACATGCTATACTATGACTTTTTAAACATGTTATACTATGACTTTTTAAACATGCTATACTATGACTTTTTAAACATGCTATACTATGACTTGTTAAACATGCTATACTATGACTTTTTAAACATGTTATACTATGACTTGTTAAACATGCTATACTATGACTTTTTAAACATGTTATACTATGACTTGTTAAACATGCTATACTATGACTTTTTAAACATGCTATACTATGACTTCTTAAACATGCTATACTATGACATTTTAAACATGCCATACTGTGACTTTTTAAACATGTTATACTATGACTTTTTTCGACATGCTATACTATGACTTTTTAAACATGTTATACTATGACTTTTTAAACATGCTATACTATGACATTTTAAACATGCTATACTATGACTTCTTAAACATGCTATACTATGACTTTTTAAACATGCTATACTATGACTTTTCGACATGCTATACTATGACTTTTCGACATGCTATACTATGACTTTTCGACATGCTATACTATGACATTTTTCGACATGCTATACTATGACTTTTTAAACATGCTATACTATGACTTTTTAAACATGCTATACTATGACTTTTTAAACATGCTATACTATGACTTTTTAAACATGCTATACTATGACTTTTCGACATGCTATACTATGACTTTTCGACATGCTATACTATGACATTTTTCGACATGCTATACTATGACTTTTTAAACATGCTATACTATGACTTTTTAAACATGCTATACTATGACTTTTTAAACATGCTATACTCTGACTTTTTAAACATGCTATACTATGACTTTTTAAACATGTTATACTATGACTTTTTAAACATGCTATACTCTGACTTTTTAAACATGCTATACTCTGACTTTTTAAACATGCTATACTCTGACTTTTTAAACATGCTATACTCTGACTTTTTAAACATGTTATACTATGACTTTTTAAACATGCTATACTCTGACTTTTTAAACATGTTATACTATGACTTTTTAAACATGCTATACTATGACTTTTTAAACATGCTATACTATGACTTTTTAAACATGTTATACTATGACTTTTTAAACATGCTATACTATGACTTTTTAAACATGCTATACTATGACTTGTTAAACATGCTATACTATGACTTTTTAAACATGTTATACTATGACTTGTTAAACATGCTATACTATGACTTTTTAAACATGTTATACTATGACTTGTTAAACATGCTATACTATGACTTTTTAAACATGCTATACTATGACTTCTTAAACATGCTATACTATGACATTTTAAACATGCCATACTGTGACTTTTTAAACATGTTATACTATGACTTTTTTCGACATGCTATACTATGACTTTTTAAACATGTTATACTATGACTTTTTAAACATGCTATACTATGACATTTTAAACATGCTATACTATGACTTCTTAAACATGCTATACTATGACTTTTTAAACATGCTATACTATGACTTTTCGACATGCTATACTATGACTTTTCGACATGCTATACTATGACTTTTCGACATGCTATACTATGACATTTTTCGACATGCTATACTATGACTTTTTAAACATGCTATACTATGACTTTTTAAACATGCTATACTATGACTTTTTAAACATGCTATACTATGACTTTTTAAACATCCTATACTACGACATTTTTCGACATGCTATACTATGACTTTTTAAACATGCTATACTATGACTTTTTAAACATGCTATACTATGACTTTTTAAACATGTTATACTATGACTTTTTAAACATGCTATACTCTGACTTTTTAAACATGCTATACTATGACTTTTTAAACATGCTATACTATGACTTTTTAAACATGCTATACTATGACTTTTTAAACATGCTATACTATGACTTCTTAACCATGCTATACTATGACTTTTTAAACATGTTATACTATGACTTTTTAAACATGCTATACTATGACTTTTTAAACATGCTATACTATGACTTTTTAAACATGTTATACTATGACTTGTTAAACATGCTATACTATGACTTTTTAAACATGCTATACTATGACTTTTTAAACATGCTATACTATGACTTCTTAAACATGCTATACTATGACATTTTAAACATGCTATACTATGACTTTTTAAACATGTTATACTATGACTTTTTAAACATGCTATACTATGACATTTTAAACATGCTATACTATGACTTCTTAAACATGCATTACTATGACTTTTTAAACATGCTATACTATGACTTATTAAACATGCTATACTATGACTTATTAAACATGCTATACTGTGACTTTTTAAACATGCTATACTGTTACTTTTTAAACATGCTATACTATGACTTTTTTCGACATGCTATACTTTGACTTTTTAAACATGCTATACTATGACTTTTTAAACATGCTATACTATGACTTTTTAAACATGCTATACTATGACTTTTTAAACATGCTATACTATGACTTTTTAAACATGCTATACTATGACTTTTTAAACATGCTATACTATGACATTTTAAACATGCTATACTATGACTTTTTAAACATGCTATACTATGACTTTTTAAACATGTTATACTATGACTTTTTAAACATGCAATACTATGACTTTTTAAACATGTTATACTATGACTTTTTAAACATGCTATACTCTGACTTTTTAAACATGCTATACTATGACTTTTTAAACATGCTATACTATGACTTTTTAAACATGCTATACTGTGACATTTTAAACATGCTATACTATGACTTTTTAAACATGCTATACTATGACATTTTAAACATGTTATACTATGACTTTTTAAACATGCTATACTATGACATTTTAAACATGTTATACTATGACTTTTTAAACATGCTATACTATGACTTTTTAAACATGTTATACTATGACTTTTTAAACATGCTATACTATGACATTTTAAACATGCTATACTATGACATTTTAAACATGTTATACTATGACTTTTTAAACATGTTATACTATGACTTTTTAAACATGCTATACTATGACATTTTAAACATGTTATACTATGACTTTTTTCGACATGCTATACTATGACTTCTTAAACATGTTATACTATGACTTTTTAAACATGCTATACTTTGACATTTTAAACATGCTATACTATGACTTTTTAAACATGCTATACTATGACATTTTAAACATGTTATACTATGACTTTTTAAACATGCTATACTATGACATTTTAAACATGTTATACTATGACTTTTTAAACATGCTATACTATGACTTTTTAAACATGTTATACTATGACTTTTTAAACATGCTATACTATGACATTTTAAACATGCTATACTATGACATTTTAAACATGTTATACTATGACTTTTTAAACATGTTATACTATGACTTTTTAAACATGCTATACTATGACATTTTAAACATGTTATACTATGACTTTTTTCGACATGCTATACTATGACTTTTTAAACATGTTATACTATGACTTTTTAAACATGCTATACTTTGACTTTTTAAACATGCTATACTATGACATTTTAAACATGCTATACTATGACTTTTTAAACATGCTATACTATGACTTTTTAAACATGCTATACTATAACATTTTAAACATGCTATACTATGACTTTTTAAACATGCTATACTATGACTTTTTAAACATGCTATACTATGACTTTTTAAACATGCTATACTATGACTTTTTAAACATGCTATACTATGACTTTTTAAACATGTTATACTATGACATTTTAAACATTCTATACTATGACTTTTTAAACATGCTATACTGTGACATTTTAAACATGCTATACTATGACTTTTTAAACATGCTATTCTATGACTATTTAAACATGCTATACTATGACTTTTTAAACATGCTATACTATGACTTTTTAAACATGCTATACTATGACTTTTTAAACATGCTATACTATGACATTTTAAACATGCTATACTATGACTTTTTAAACATGCTATACTGTGACATTTTAAACATGCTATACTATGACTTTTTAAACATGTTATACTATGACATTTTAAACATGCTATACTATGACTTTTTAAACATGCTATACTGTGACATTTTAAACATGCTATACTATGACTTTTTAAACATGTTATACTATGACTTTTTAAACATGCTATACTATGACATTTTAAACATGTTATACTATGACTTTTTAAACATGCTATACTATGACTTTTTAAACATGTTATACTATGACTTTTTAAACATGCTATACTATGACATTTTAAACATTCTATACTATGACATTTTAAACATGTTATACTATGACTTTTTAAACATGCTATACTATGACTTTTTAAACATGTTATACTATGACTTTTTAAACATGCTATACTATGACATTTTAAACATGTTATAGTATGACTTTTTTCGACATGCTATACTATGACTTTTTAAACATGTTATACTATGACTTTTTAAACATGCTATACTTTGACTTTTTAAACATGCTATACTATGACATTTTAAACATGCTATACTATGACTTTTTAAACATGCTACACTATGACTTTTTAAACATGCTATACTATGACTTTTTTCGACATGCTATACTATGACTTTTTAAACATGCTATACTATGACTTTTTAAACATGTTATACTATGACTTTTTAAACATGTTATACTATGACTTTTTAAACATGTTATACTATGACTTTTTAAACATGCTATACTATGACTTTTTAAACATGCTATACTATGACTTTTTAAACATGCTATACTGTGACTTTTTAAGCATGTTATACTCTGACTTTTTTCGACATGCTATACTATGACTTTTTAAACATGCTACACTGTGACTTTTTAAACATGCTATACTATGACTTTTTAAACATGTTATACTCTGACTTTTTTCGACATGCTATACTATGACTTTTTAAACATGCTATACTGTGACTTTTTTCAGAAATTACACACTTTTTTCACGACTTTTTTCGATTTACTATAATATGACATTTTTTCAACATACTATTCTGATTTGTTAATGTCTTTTCAACATGTACAATTACTTTTTCGACATACTATACTATGACTTATGTATGATTTTTTTCAACGTACTATGATATGCCAATTTTGACATACCATACTATGACCTTTTTTGACAAACTATACTACGACGTTTTCATGACTTTCTCCGACATACTATGACTTTCTTTTGTTATATTTTGCAATATACAATACCATGACTTTTTATAATATAAAATATTGCTATGACAAACTATATGACATTATTTTAAACGGTAATATACCATTACTTTTTTCGAGGCAGTTTTCGGCCCACTGAACTTCAGACCTACTATAGTGTGATTTTTATGACTTTTATCAAAATACCATGATTCTTTTGTGCCTTTTTTCGACATACTATACTGTGACTTTTTTCATGTAATTTTTAAACTTACTATTCTATGGTTTTTAATGACACTTGTCTTTTGTCACATTTTTCAACATTGTACTAAGAAACTTTCTTCATGACATTTTTCGACATACAATATCATTACTTTTTTACATTACAATATATTATCACATTTTTCATTGAAACTTTTCAACATACTATACTTATATTACACTAATAAAGCCTTCATAATTTACGAAAATATAACAATTTTACAAAATGTTCTATTTATCTCAAATAAAGCTGAACATTGTAAATAAAAAGGTGGCAGAATTTTGGGGAAATGTCGTCCTTAACATTTAACAAGATTGTGCCTTTCACGTTTGATCCCTGAACAGCGACAGGTGTCTGCTTACAATTTATCAAGCTGGTTTTTTTGAGCCAAATTATTTTCATGACGTAGTTATAACTTCCATTACTCAGACTACAATGTGTGTACAGTCAATTGTGAAAGCTGTATGTCTCACTACCTATAAGGCATCTTATGTTAGTGCTACTGCACAATAGCCATACGTACATAATCATTATGTAGCAAGAAGTCTTTATTACGTATAAGAACACAAAACAAAGAGGAATTTCCTTTAGTCTAAACCAGAAGTGCTGCAAGTAAATTTGTTAACACTATTTAATTTGCGTTGCATTTTTAAACAATACTGTCCCATACAAAGACATTAATATTCTCTAAAGATATTGAAATAATGAATTGTACATGAATAAAGATACTGAGGAATGGCAGATCCTACAGTTAATAACAAGAACTCCATCAGTCTACATCACTGAATAAATACAGAAAACAGAAGTGACACCATGTGTCTAGTTTACTCACCGTTAAATGTCAGTAATTGTGGCAAGTTAATGGGAAATAAAACCCATTAAATTGCTTTTAGCGCATGACCAAAAGAGCTTATCTTTATTATGACATGAGCTTGTTCTGATAAGAGGCCAACTCCTTTAATTAGTCCAGGCAGACTGTGTTTCCTGCTCAACCGGTGGCTTTTTGTACAAGAAGGAATCCAATTAGTTATAAACCAACTTGCACCGTTCAGTGCCTAGCATGAATGCTCATCCTTTTGAATGAGGTTGTGGAGTCCAAAGGTTTCCACATTCCATATGACATTAGTTTAAGTCAGTAGAGTTACATTTTGCCGGTGGAAAGTTACCAATGGAAGCTTATGCTCCAGTAAATATACAGTATGAACTCACAATGTAAGGCCTGATAACATCTGTGTTTGGGTTATTGCCACGTGCAGCTTGTTTCCTGCACTTTGACAAAAATAAAGAAACTTAACTAGGAAAGAGGACGAGACTGAACACAACTGCTGCACAGGAAGTCAAACAAACACGGGACACAAGAGGCAGGGAACTTCAAAATAAAACAGGAAAGAAACTAAATCAAAACCAAGATCATGACATCATTAGACATTTTCTTCTAATAAGGTAATATCAGGTATCCAAATTTAAAGTTAGTGAGTGATTGGTGTCTCATTGTATCAGACTCGAGGCAGGTACAGCCCAATTCTTCCTCACAATCAAAGCGTGACATTGTCACGGCATCTACTCTGCTGCTGTCTGTTAAAATTCAGAAAGAAGTCTCCTCCCAGAGCGTCTTTGTTCATCCAATATTCATGTTCAGTCGTGCTTCTTTGGTCCTTCCCAATGGACTGCACCAATCTGGAGAGACTGCATTGATCAACGCGTTTCCTTTTCTCTCCATTCCTGTTCCTGCCTCGACCTCTTATTGATTGTTTTTGTACTGTGTTGTGTCGTCTGCCTGTTTTTATGCTTTCTTCTTTCATTTTTTCATTAACCCTCTTTTTTCTGTGTGTCAACCTAAAAACCTGACCCTCATCTAGACCAGTGTACCTATGTGTAACCATCTTAAGCATTCTTATGCCCACACAGGGTATTTTAGAGAACGCATTAGTTTTCTGTCCCCTGTGGCGGTCGAGGGGTCAATCAATCACTCTCACTGACCAAGTCTCTCAGCTTGGCATTGATCGGCCGTGTGTGCTCTGACCCATCATCATGCAGCTCCGGGGACTTCACACTTCAGCTGTTGTCAATCGCGCTTCATGTTGACGATGTTCACTTCCCTGTTACACATAAATCATAGGTCGTTTGTCTCAGTAAAGTCTTTTGAGATTTGTTTGCGATGAAGGTAAACACAGGCACAGAAATCCAATTGTTGTTACCCGGGTACTTTCCACTTCTTACTAAAGGCACTAGACCAGTTCGATTAAGGCGGTAACCTCCTCATATACCAGGAAACCACGAGGTGGCAGCGTCATCATGGTAGACAGTTACTGCCTGCCGGTGGCGATATGAATGGAGTACGATATCACTTTCTGAATGTGTTTAATGTTAAGAATAGAGACTGTTTTTGCTCATCGCTCGTTGACCCCATGAAAGTGAAGAAGCGTTTGGTTGTAATGGAACCGATACCCAGCATGCAGCAGCAAAAGTGAACCGTAGCCCCGGCCTCCTGCTGTCGCTTGTTTATTCAAAGTTTATTCATATTCAACAGTCTCCAAATTGCACCAAATTTTCTACTGCACTCCCTTGGGTTCCCAGCAATACACCCACCAAGTGTGAAGTTAATCGGATGAACGGTTCTTGAGCCATGCAAAGGACACACAGACATTATAGATGCAAGTGCTGTTTATGGAACAGATACATCCATGACAGGATTGACATATTGTTATTTTGAGTAGTTGGATTGTAAAATAACGTTAGCTATAACTAATTCCATCCATACACAGCACAAATGGGAACAGTCCAAGAGTCATCACTGGTGTTCTGTGCCTCACTGTGGGAATTACAAGTTAGCTGCTGCCCAAATCCTGTCATGGATTTCTCAGTTCCAGTGGATTTCTCCAAGCTCCCATGTCAGCCATTGTCTTTTCAGTGGGCTTCGCTCCATGGATATTTACACTGCACTTCACTTGACTCCGTCTTATGGAGGTTTAATTCAGCCAATGCACTGATTTCTGGCGCTTGAGAAACGGCGTGCAATAAGGGTTTGAGTGACAAACAGGGCAATCTGCCGGAGAAGAGCAACAGGAATGGAAGTGGTGCAAGCCAACTGTGATACACTGCACAGAGAGGGAGAACAAACAGACTGAGAGACAGACGGAGAAAGAGGCTGGCAGGAAAAACAACAGGCAGAGGGAATGAATGGTGTATTGATTCAAGGCATGTGCTGGAGGAGGGAGACAACGAGATGGAGAGTGAGTTAGAAAAAAAGAGAAGATTGGACACCTATGTAACTGAAAAACATAAGAAAGTATACGTTGTAGATATGAGGTCAGATGATGAATCATGGATCTAAATATATGAGAAGAAGAAACACACTTTAAAGGAAGACAAGACATATTGTTATACTACGACTATACTGAACATAAGTACAGTTTTCAAATATTTCTATTTACTTATTTTCAGCTGCTTTATTTTTCTACTTCGTTACATTTTAGAGGCAAATATGTACTTTTAGTTGCTACCTATTTAATAATAAATCCACAAATACATTATGATATTGTTTATATTAAGGATATTATATCAATAAGAATGTATTGATGTATTGACCCACTAGCAGTGACCCTGCTCGCTGCCCGTGCTTTCATATTTTGCCGGGCTGAATACGCATCCAAGATGCGAAAGACGCCTGTTCCAAAACGACAGTTACCCGTGGTTGGTTTCCACTTTGGCTGATCCATTGGATGCTGCAGGTGGTGCATTGGGTGGTGGGGGCGGGGTTTACGAGGGGCGGGGTTTAGGAGGGGCCAACTTCCGATGGTGTGT